>JAUMGZ010000022.1:0-59118 GCA_032359645.1 Pododesmus macrochisma | reverse complement strand
ATACTAATATGTAGATATGGATTATGAGTGACACACTGTATACTCGTAATGGTTGTTTATCTTTGGTTTTTTTTTATTACCGTGTGAGGAAAACAAAAGCAAAACAAAGCGATAAAAAACCCAGCAAAAACGTTTATAAAAAAGAAAAAAGAGAAAAAACAACCCGGCGAAAACGAAAACACACGCACACACGCACGCACGCACGCACGCACGCACGCACACACACAGATATAAGACATAAGACAGCAAACAAACAATGAAAAAAGGATTCTAGAATTATTCATTATACGATTTTGAAAAGAAAGAAAGAAAGAAAGAAAGAAAGTTGTGGTTAAGGTTTATTGCCGAGAGAACTTATGGTTCAGAAAGTCCAGGAACTAAAATTATGGAGGCAGTGTCGTTTTCGTATTAATATAGATGATCATGGTGTATGGTAAACACATTCAAAAGAAACGCATCTCATCGAGACATACATAATTAACATATTTCAGACAAATACACATCAAATTCCATGAATATTTGGACATAAACATGAATAAGTAAATTTTCCAATTACTTGAAAAGTACATCTAATGCTTGCACTACTATTATATATATATGTACATATGTGCCCGAGAGTACATGCGTATTAAATATGCATACGACAAGGTAAAGGACCACTTACAAAGCGAACAAAGGACAAAGTCATATACTGATATATTTACCATGAATGTCGTTTTATATTTTCAAAGGTTTATTAATAATATAATATGTATATATTTGTTCATATGTTTATTTAATTAATGATTTCGATATAGGATATAGGCCCATTTATGACATTTCGTCGAGCAGAATATTTAGTACAACGGCCTTGCTATCCACCATATGCACACGAGTGTCGACCTCAGCTGTTCCAGTCTAGCAGTCGTAGTAATGTGTATTGAAATATAGTATTTTATGTCAAGTGGGCGGGACCCATCGATTGTTTGTAAACTATGATACTTCTTTCCGGTTAACGCCGTGTCAAGAATGGCGATCTTTCCCCGAAAACGGAAATCATTGTTTGTCTTATAAGTTCTTTTAAATGGTTACATCTGTTTCAATAGAAAATGGAGCGTTTTCCTGTTTGATTATTGACATAATCCAGATCACTTTATCACGAAAATCCATTGAAGTGTTTTATTTGTCTATGCTAGGGCTAGGGCGTATTGACCTTTCATTCATCGTTAGGGATTTCCCCAAAGGATATAACAGCGGGTGTAATCTAGCATAACATAGAAGAAGTGACGGTACGCAAGCGTAGACCTCCTACCGGAATTTCTAACGCATGCGCACTAGCTTCCATCATATGTTTCCTCATGGCCTCGCCGAAACGGCTGTGTAGTAGTTCTTCTCCACATTGGATATCACAAAATGGTGGAAAATGTAAATCAAAAGAATCGAAAAGTGTTCGAAAGGGTAAAATGGAGTCTCTACTCGATATCTGTGCGAAAGTTGTGGCGGAAAACATTCCGTTTCAGACCATAGAGCAACGATTTGACCGGATCCCTGAGCCAGTTCAGAGCCGGATCGTGTATTGGTCTTTCCCTCGAAACGAGAAAGATATTTGTATGTATTCATCGTTCGCCAATTGTGGCAAGGATGGTACAGAGAACAAAAAGTTACCGTTCCACCAGGGAGTTAGACTACTGGAAACTAAGGCCGTGGACAATGTTCTACAAATAGGTGAGTTTGTGAGCTGAAAAATAAGTGAAATGCGGGGCTAGGCCCTGGGTCGTTCGGTGCCATGCACTCGACTGACGTAAGGCCAATGTGACAGCTCAAAGAATAATCTTTATAGGGTCGATACAAGGAATATTTGATTTCCTCCGCTGTCGTTCACCATTGTTTTACGTGTATCACGGCCAAGAGATGGCGTAATGTTGGTTTATTGTTGAAATATATAATTGATTTTATGAAATATTTTTATCAACATTTATCTATAACTCAATATGAAGATGGATTTTCTGTAATTATGTTTAAGAAAAAAAATAGAGTCCACTTGGTATGTCCAACAATCACATTTCATACTCACCAGGCATTCACAAAGCACTGTTGTACATATATGTATTCTGTTCTAAATTGTAAGTCTAAACTTTAACAAATCATACCTGGTCCCTATAGACGTCCAGGTAAAATAAGGCATTCTATGTATAACAAATAGGATTATTAAGTGGTGTATTTGGTCGTCTCCAATATAAAACCCTATTATATGCTAGCTGACAAAGTTGAATTACCTGTACTATCAAGACACACCGAGAAAGGAAGGCCGTATTTGCTTACAGGAATACATTGAAGGTTTTAATCTACACCGACATCAAGTCTGTTTAAATATTCAAGGTGATCAAACACGCTGTACATCAACCAGCTCATTTCTATTAAAAACCTACAAGTAGATGACACGAAACCAAATCCTGCCCTGAGTCCATACGTCAATTTATTCCGCTAGTTTCACTGGTGGACTTGGTAAAAATCAATGTGCATAGAACACAGTGGAGGAGATAAAATTTCCTGCACAGCTATGTAAGGACATTGAGAATATTTCACAGTCAGTGGTTAACAGTGGACTTGAGGCATACCAGGGATATTTTCTCATCTAAACTCGCTTTACTTGACAGCAGAGAAAGGCAGTTTGTTAGAATTTTTACCTTTAGCATACTTGACATCAGAGAAAGGCATTTTGTTATAAATTACCTTTAGCATGTACCTTTACTTTAGTATGGATCAATGCAGTATTATTGATTCCTTGATCACAATCACATTGTAATTACCACTCAAGGGAAATGTACTTCGTTTCAAAGATTACTTATTAAAAATGGTATCCTATGAACAAGATTCTAATATACACACATGTAATGAATATATGGTTGAACCCTTTACACATTGTAGCTCTAGATCAATAATACAATGAGTGTAATAATACTCTGTATGACTGTTTGTTACTTTGTATCAAGTCAACAATATGTTATTACAATTTATTCATACAATTTAACAATTATATTCAATGTTACAATTTATTCATACATTGTAGAAATGAACAATGTACATAATCTCCAATGAATGAACAAAGTATTAATATATATATAGGTGTGTATTAATTCATACATTGTAGAAATGAACAATGTACATATATTCTATAAATTTCAAAATGAATGAACAAAGTATTACACATGTAGGTTTGTATCCACAAACATTGTAGAAAATAAACATTGTAAAGAATATTTATTCTGTATAAAATTATAATTATTTGTAACTTAATGTAACAAATAATAACAGAAGTATATAGATTAACTCTCTTATATAGGTAATTATAATAATGTTCTATTACATTGTACCATAAATATTGGTTGGTAATTCAGATCCTTTACATGTATGTTAGGTTGTTGTATGGATCACATTGTTGTGTTGCTAAACTAATTTGACATTTTTAGGTCATGCTAAACAAACCCCATGATAAACTATCAAAATTCATTCTACGATAAAGCTTTATGTTTAAAATATATGTATAAAAATTAATAACAGTTGAAGTCTCGCTGTACAGTTCATGCACATGTACATGTACACTTATTGTATCCAAGTTAAAATGTCAACAATCAGATATGACAGGTCATTGTATGTTGTTTAACAAACAAAGATTTGCTGATTATAACAGTATATATTATATAAATAGCAGAATTTAAACACATTAAGCCACCTGTTACTATGTTAGGGTTTATTTGTTGTGACATTATGCACTTTAATATTGAACATATAATATTCATGTACATACCTATAAGTATTGACGTGAATGCATGGAAATATTTGCTGCATAAAAAATATACTGAAGACTTCTTGCTCTTTGCTAACATTTGCATAATAACCTTTTGAGATATTCCATTTGGTATTTAATATTTCTGCACTTTTTTAAAATTCTAAATAATCTAAAAGTCAAAGATTTGTGGAATGAAATGATATATTTGCTATAGCTACTGTAGTGATATTGGCTACAGATTGCAAGTTTTCTACATTTACATACACATATATAATATATTGATACAGTTTGGCAGACTGTATTAATCATATATTTAGGTGCAGAGCTATACCTTGGTATATACTATATTAGTCTACACTTGATGCATGAATTTCCCTCAACGGTTTGGCTGCTTTTCAATAGGCAGCTGCCCAAGTCTTATGTATTTGTTTGACATTGGTATGAATCAATGTTTCTTTAATGTTAGCAAAATGTTCAAGACAAAGCCTTGTCAATGCAATATCTTACAATCTTATAAAATAAAAAATGAGTTTTGATAATTATATTATACAAACATATGGATATGTATTGCTTGATATATATATATATATTTGACCTACAAATGTAGTCAAAATGTATATATATACTGTATGTCTAGTGTTTTTTTCTTCAAGAAGAGGTGTGACACATAAATGCATGGACTTAGAATTACAATATATTCTACAATGTACATATGTATATACATTACTGCATTGTACATGTAGGCCACAGATTAACAATACTGAAAATTAAGCACCCTCAATGTAAATGTATGGTGTATGTACATGTTACATTCCAGTCCTTGGCTTGATTCTAAAACATTGGTGTTTGCAGAAACAATGTGCAAATGCCTTCCCTCTCTAGCCAACAGCTATAGATATTTGTTTAAGAAAAGTATACATGTAAATATATGTATATCGCTAAAAAATGCTTGGCAGTAATATATGATAGCGGCCCCTGGAGAATGCCTCAAGGATAGAAAAAGAAGCACAAAAATAAACACTAAATGCTCATCATAAATGCAAGGTCAGGAGAATCCTCGAACATTTATTATAACTCTCTGTTCTGAATTTGAATAGACCTAGCTATAGGCTGCCAAAAGGTGGCTGTAGAAAAGCTGGAGGCATCGACCAGTCAACAATGTGCTAGCAATTGTGTTGTTATGGGCTAGAGGTATATAACTAGGTTTAAAGCAGCCATATCGCTTGTCTGAATGTCTCCAACTCCATGTTAATACTGATGGCTGCCTTCTCTCTGGATTATTGCACTAACTACCTTGTGCTGCTGGGCAGTGTGATCAGAGAACTTATTATTGGCCAGTGGTGGTGACAGTATGGATTTCTTATGTCTGCCATGTATTAGTGACTTTTAACAGATCAATCTAACAGATAATGATCCATAACCATAGGCAGTTTGTACAGTACACATCTATCTACTACAAACAAGTGCACTTCCTTGCTGAAGTCAACATACATGTACTACATACCCTTATAATTAGCTTGTGCTTATTGACATTTCTTATGCTTATGACACGCACATGTACATGTCAATTAATTTTACTTCTTTTGAAAGAGAAAAGTTGCATCTCCATCAATTCTTTCTTGCAAACAAAATCAACATGCAATTGAAGCTTGATTGCAACTTTTATTTAAATTAAAACAATTTTAATGTTCCAGAGTGTGTACATTTACATGAACCTAGCTGTTGCCTGGTATTTTAAGATCAAATGCCATTTGAAACGTTCAGAGTTCAGTTGAATTATAAATTAAACATATGACTTTTATATAGATGTCAATAAAAGAACATTTACAGGTACATGTACCTATCAGTGTATTGTATGCATGTACATGCCCAAAGTCACATGACCAACTAATCAATCAATCCAGACAACCAATCAATCAATCAATCAATATTATCAATCAATCAATCCCTGATGTGTAAATTTTAAAACGGCACACAATGAAGGGTTTAGCAGAGTTCAAACATACTCAATGATCTATAGTGTATTGATGTACGTGTACATATACACATGTATAAAGTACATCTGTACTTAAACAACGGTACATTATAAAGATTTCATTATTGTACAAGCAGATTTATAAGTGTTGCTTGTTTGAGGTACATTGTAATGACATGCTGACTAACCTGCATGTTTACCCACTTTTAACATGAACAGATCAAGATTGATCAGGAAGTTAAGACAATGCAGGTATACATGTACTTTAACTAATGGTATTGACCAATCCTTTGTGCATTCCCGTTATTTGTGAATGGGCCAATGAATGCACATGTATGTATGTGTATATTACGTATGGCTCATTAAACCGACACGCCCCGCCCTAACCTGTCACCATCTTTTACGTAAAATTTTAAGGCAAACATTAAATAGAAATAATACCTCATGTGAACATTACAATTGATTGCAACATTGTTTTGGAAGTTCGGTACATTTGTATAGTATTATATATATAAACGTGAATATCAATCTTTGTTTTTACACCCATATGGATGCTGACTTAAACAGTTACTGAAGTAGGGATAATTCAATGTAAGTTTAGGCTATGTTCATGTGTTGATGAAATTCAACAGTAACACAGGAGTATTGGTAGATGAGTTAAAAAGTAACCACCTATAATTCCCTATACTACAATGTTGTAGAAAAGCCTCTGTAAGCAGAAAAACACACTTCATTTGGCCAAAGATTCTTATTAAAGCTTTACCCTGCACTAATTATAAGGCTGATCTCAATGTGGATATCATCCATGTTATATGGCAGGATGGGCATGTACAGTATATATGCTTAAAAACTCAACTTTTTTATTTTTTACTTTGTTCTGTTTGTCTAATGATGGGTACTTCCGTTAAAGAACCTTGCACTTTGTTGATATATAATATATTGCATTTCTAAAGCAGTCTGTGGTCTAAACCATCTCTAACGAGACCTGTGATCATGCACTACTTGTATGAACAGCAGCACACGCTCGCGAGACACTCAGTCTCAGACACTTCATCATAATGACTTGCTAGACATATTGCATATATATACATTTAGACCT
This sequence comes from Pododesmus macrochisma, assembly GCA_032359645.1. Lineage (NCBI taxonomy): Eukaryota > Metazoa > Mollusca > Bivalvia > Pectinida > Anomiidae > Pododesmus > Pododesmus macrochisma. The sequence continues at coordinate 52,275 of JAUMGZ010000022.1, read as the reverse complement.
CATAGAAGATAAAATTTGAATATAGAACACCACATATGAGATAAATTAAAACTTCAATGTAACATGTATGGAGTTAAAGTAAGCCTACTGGTTTAAGTTGTAAGTCCTATATATTGCATGCATTTTATAAACAAAGAGATGTCAGACTTCATAACTGAAGTTGGAGGTTGTTGACCTGCAGGCTGTTTTCCTGTTAAACACAATATCAGTGTCACAAGTTGATACCAGGTTTTTATAAAGAGACTTACATGCATCAACTATTCTACTAAAAAAAATGATTAATTATGCATATGTGTGACCTTGAATAACTACATTTGTATGAAGCTACTGTTGCTAGATAAAAAGATTCATCATGCAACATTTTATCACAAATATATAAAAAAGTAACTTTCATGTACATTTTGTATGTATGATGGGTGTAATCAGGGATGCAGGGTACTCACAGGTATGAAGTTTCACAAGGGTTTTCAATCGACATGTTCTTGCAATTGGTTTCCTAAGGCCTTGAGATACAGCGTACGGTACTTACATTCTAATTAAAATTTCCATCGATCATAGAATTACCCAGTATAATCATTTAGAGATTGACTCTTCTGGTCTGATAAGGAATTGGTGTGCCATACATTTACGATGCACTGAAGAACATAAAAAATTTGTAATTCTAGATATGTGGCTACATTTTGTGGCTTTCAACATTTAAAGGATAGCTCAAGGACTTGTTGAATCAGTGCCAGCAAATATGACCAGTAATCTAATCAATAATCATGTTTGTGTCTGTGGCATGATATTCCAGTGAGACAGCACTATAAAAGTACTACAATTGCAAGCAGACGTGGATCTAATGCAACTGAAGAGTGTGTTGAAGGGACCATGTAATATCCAAGGATATTTGTTCAGCTGCAAATAATGCCATTGTCTGGTATCCTACTACATGCAACATATGCATACCACACTGATTTGTCAATGTACAGTTATAAACAGTAGTAATTTCTCCTATGTTAGTTATATCTGACACACTATGTATGTGGTATATATTATGGCCATTGTTTTTGAGTGCTGGTATAAGTATGTGCATGCTGCTAAACATTCCTAGAGTGTAAAGAAGTTTTATGGTTTGGTATTAAAACTGTACATAATGGTTGTGCATTTAGAAATGTTTTGATACAGCCGTAAAATAAGCATTAAGCTTACGTGTTCCATCGTAATGTGCACAATATATAGACAAGTTATTGAGAGTTGGTAAGTCCAAGATATGTAAAATGAAGTGTTTATATTCAGTGATGGTGCACTATGTACAATAGAAGTCCTTGTTTGAAATTTAATGACATACAGAAAAAGGATTTAGCAAGAAGATTTGATAAGAAACCCAATTAGATGTTTTCCTGTTATCCTCAGGTTTGTAAAGTTCCTTATTTTGAGATGAGCTTACTTAAAATTTTCAGTTAAATTTTGATGCCATTTTTATCTGAAAATTTCTAAGATTGAGTCACTGTAATTATGAACTGATATCAATTGCCTACCTCACATCGAACCGCCGAGCGAATTATATTGCCAATTGCAATGTGGCTGTGGTGTGATATTTCAGTGAGACACACTATAAAGTCGCCATCATGATCAGTGCCCACTGTCGCAAGCAGACATTGTCTCAATATGACCTAGAAATAGTTGAAGGGATGTAAACCCCAGATAAAACAAAAAACAATACAGTGAACCAGCCCAAAACAATTCTATCATATTAATCCATGTACATTGTTACAGGAAACACACATTTATTTTATGTGGCCTAATACAGTCAGTGCAAGGTAAAAACTCCACCAAAGAAGAATTCTAAAGTATTAGATGGTTCAAAATGCATGTACAGGTACAGGTATGCATGCGTGGCTGTTAGTCTCAAGAGCTTGATAATTAACTCGAAGTTCAGTCTACCTGAAACATGCATAACAAGTGCACAGGGGTAAATTGGAAATGATTGCACCCTATGGTGTCTACAAAGTGTCTACAAATGGGTGTAGAATTTCCCATCCACTAGATTACAGACTGGGTATGTGTTCATGAGAAGGAAGGGCTGTTTTGTACCTCTGGTCAGGTGCCAGACACATTTGAGATTCATTATCGAGACATGGACCCTTAACAATGCACACCATATAAATGCCTATTGGAGCTTGCTTTTATTGTAACACTGGCTGGCATACCAGCATTCTGTATAACAGACCAGCTGATGGTCATCACACGTACATTGTCAATGGTCACTGACTCTGATAAAACCATTTTGCCAGCCGTTTTAATGCCCAGGTCTCAATTGAAGGGTTTTCATAGCATCTATAATAAATAGACATTTTATACTGATGTCGTGATGATAATCAAATCTTTTGAAGCTGTTTCTGGACAGATCTGCTGACTGTATCAGAGTCGAGTCAGTCCTCCAGCGTTCAGATATTCACTATACAGACTTGATGTGGGTATTCGACACATTCAATCAGATGGCCTCCTCACTGAGGTGATAATCCCAACTGTGTCCTTTTCATCAGTTCACTATTGTTGGTATAGAAAAGTGTAAAAAGCTTCCGATTTATTTCTTCATGTATTTCACCATCAATAAATGGGTTGTTTTGTTAGGATTCTGAATTCCAGAGATTGTATTTGTGCTTGGAAATATTTGGCTCCTACATTTTAAATCTTATAAGTCATATTTTATGTTTTTTCTATCCTGTGAATTATTTTATCCTTTTATTACCGGTGTATTATTTATTTTTGATAGTATAAAAGTGAATAGATATAAATCATTATACTTAGTAAACCAGTATAGCTTTACATTGTTCTTTAAGGTTAAGAATGCAATAAACTTTTAATATTCACACATTCATGCATCTTTTTTCTTGTTTAAAATTACTGTAAATGTATGGTATGTGTGTATGTACATGTACGCTACTTCTGAGAATGAAACATATGAAGATGAGAGTGCGAGACAGTACTGAATAATCTTGTTCCCAAGCCCGGCCACCAAACATTAAGTACATGTATATATATAATGGCCAAACAGAAATTGAGGCAGAAGTTAGAGTGAACTTGGTTTAGCTAGATATAGAAAGGAAAGTCAGGGGTGGGTCAGTTACAAATGTAGTGATTTCTATATGAAAGCATTAGCCCCCCCCCCACACTTCCCATTCCGTTATATATATATATGCTCTCACTCCATGTACAACTTGGTTGTATTGATGGTCACAACATAAGTATGACTTACTGAGGTCAATATTCTCTATATGTTATATGATATATAGGTCATAACAGGTATGTATAGTCATTAACCTTACAATGTACAGCTGTGTAATGTAAGTTAGTTATTAATAAGGGGTCATTATAAAGAGCATGTCATATTGTCAACAGTACTGCTGTATATAAGCATTGATGTACATTAACTAGTACTGACTGCTTTGGAGTCGAGGCCAACCAAATTTTTTCTGTGTTTCCTGCAACCCATAACATAGCTTTACTGACCATATTTTAATTTTTGGGTGCCAACCTAAATAAATTATGCAGTTTTCATACACGCATGTAGTCTGTAAAAGGCTGCAAAGCACTGGTATTGAATGAAAGAAATGCCATCTCATACTACATTTTAATAAGCTTTCTATAGCAAGCTAATTGATTTTCTTCCTGTTTATGTGGGAAAGACATTGGTTTTTTTGGGTCTGATAGTCAAATTGTTTCACAGTTTGTACTAGAGTTGTTCTTAGATAGGTCAACAACTTTGCATCACAGACATAGTCAAATATTTACATTTCCACTGAAGTTTGACTCAATATACTTATAAAAGAAACTGAAGGTTATTTTTCAATAAACTTTTCAGTTGGCGTATGAATATGCGGGACTATTTGCGTTATTTATCTTTTTATTTATTTTATATTAGATATTATCGTTTCTCATTTAAACAAATATGTATTTATATGATAGTGTTCTAAAGTGGTAACAAAGAATAAAACAATACAAAACAGCAACTTATTGAATCTAGAGATAGAGTGAGTGATGAGGTCACAAGCTTTTATAAAAAAGACTTGCACAAGTCCCATATTTCAAAATTAAGCAGAAAAAAGAAACAAATTATAAAGACTAGGCTAAATGTAAATATAAGGATTATATTCGCTGTTCATCAAACTTGTCTTAAGACACATTGAGGTTTATACCCCCATAAACCTAAACATAACATGATTCAATCCTTAAATATACTGATAATATTTATGAATATATTTAAAGGGAAATTTGCCTTGTTTTGGTTTACCTCATGTCACACCTACCTACATTATACCTAATGCAAGGTCATATAATTAACTTTGTACAATGATGACTTCGCTCCTGTTGTATATGGACTATATCAATATTTCTATATGGTATTTTCATGTACAATGTATGTAGTATAACTATGTATTGTGGACAATATACCCACACTGAAATGACCACCTGTCCTAGGGATAATTGACAAACATACTGTTGTAGGGTGCATTAAATGATGTTTAAAGTGTCCTCACCCTGAAAGGCCCACCTGTCTCGAAAGGTAATGAAAAACAAAATAAATCACTCTCCTGGTGAATAAGAGAGATAGCGAGTGAGTTGGCCAATGTGTGTTATAGATATAAAAAGGTGTGATAAGGTAGAAGTCTCATTGTGCCTTGTTTACATAGAGATACATAATTAATGGCCCAGTTAATACCAGGACATCCCCTGGTCTGTCATATATAATTCATGTCATTGTATCAAAGAAAGAGCACCCAGTAGGTGACCAACGTCGGAAATTACTGCTTTCAGGCAAAAGTGATCAGGGGTTTTGGTATTCCCATATTGAGAACTTTCTATTATCTGCGTATAATGTTTCTTCATTACCGCGGGTCTGGCCTGACAGGTTTATAATAATTCAGTCACAAATCTCCACGTAGGCTCATCTTCGACTCAAGAAAAAGGCGCTCTCTGCCATAATTATGATCGGCTTGTGACGTGAAATTAGAAAAGTGACTTATGAGCATGCCGGCTCTAATATTACCCAGGGCGTGAGAGAATTCATTTTTAGAGAAAATCCGTAATGAAATAATAAAATTACTTCAAACAATGAACTGGTGCTCAAGCCTGATGTTTGGTGGGTATTGGAAATCAATGTGTATCATGCAGTGAAGATATCAGTATAGAACACAAAGCCATCTTATGCTTGCTGCTGCCTGGGTAGTCTTACTATTTATAGTCATCGGCGTCCGTTTACATGTACTTTCACTTTCTATCTATAAAAATGTGTTTCTTGAGGATAGTTTGATGAAAAGTATATTTGTATAAACATTTATAAAAATAATATAAATTGATTTTTTGTGATTTTATTTAGGACGTGAGTTGATTATTTATACATGTGTTTGACTGTACTGATAGAATATTTCACTCCTTCAGATATGTCTGTAAGTTTGGGTCATGATATATATCGCCATACATTAGTTCCATTTTCCTAATCTCCATACATACGTTTTTTCTACAGCAAGCTTAAGATATACAATGTATACAGTATATAAACAAACTGATAGGCATAGAAAAGCGAATATGTCATATTCCTTCAACTTTAAAATTTTCATGTCAAATTTAGAAAGATCACAGGACTCCATGAAATAAAATCATGATTGCAAAGAGGAGTCAAGGTACATGAAGATTGAGTTACACTAACTCTGTTTTATATCATATATATCAGATTGTATATTTACTCCAACTTTGATGCTACATTAATGATAAACTATTTATCTTCAATGTTCACAAATTGGCATAATTGGTGCATGCACAAGGAGGAATGGCACAGAGACAGTCTAGCAGGCCAGATGATAGGATTTTGATGGTCCATAATGAGGATAATCGGGCCTAATTATCGGCCATACTTCTGCAGGAGTTTGCAGATACATATTACACCATTGGTGGCAGAAGTGGGCCTCCCCTACTGCAGGGGGACAAGGTGAACATGCTACGCATCTGTTATTGCTATATCCTCAGATAAACTCTGCTCCAACTCCAGCTTCTGTGTCCTGTCTGCAATCAGCTGTCAGTGATGGTGGGGTGGGGGCTTGTAAATATACCCCCATCTATATGATTAATAGGCTCAACTTGTACATTTACTGGTCATATGTTTAAAACTTTTATTGAATTATGATAATTCAGTTGACACCAAAACTTCTCAGTTTGTGCTGGTGTATACATTTGTAAATACTGTAATTAATAATATAGAAGTTCTTTAATCTAGCTATAGCTAAGCTGTCATATAGAATCTTGCCTCTCAATTTTTCAAATTAATTGAAGATTGCCCAAGGCAGTCATCTTTTATGACAAAGTACAATGTAGCTACTATACAGTATTACATTCCAGTCTTTGAGGACTGTTACTTACATGACATGTACGTTCTAAGTAAAGTAGGTACAAATATGCATGATAATTCAATGTGATCGTACACAGAAATCTTAAATAAAGGTAACCTGGATGGAGATTAAAGGTGCATGGTGCTGTATAAATGGGACTTTAGATGTTATAAATTATACAGAATTTTTTTTTTAAAGATTCAAACAACATTTTCATGGGGCTTAAAATTTGAAATATTTTGTTGCATATAATTCTTTTGAAATTTTAACCATTGCAGAATTTTTTTTTACTTGTACGTAGATTTAACATTTTCTGTTATTTAACCGGTAACAATTTATAATCAAATTTAATGTCATTGCCAGCTTTTATTTGTTCATTCATGGTATGAGAAACGAAATTTTACCTCAACATAATGATTATGTTGATATGATCATGAATATACTTACATTGTACATAAACATTATAAGTATAATTTAATCTGCATATAATGTAGTTAAAAATCATGTCGAAAAGCTTTTTAAGAAACCCCAAGAGATTTTCCACTTCAAATTCTTGAACCCAACACTCTGATATACATGTATATACTGTATATGTACATGTAATGAATTAAAACCTCCACAAAAATAAATCGCATTGAAAAATTCCTACATGTATAGCCATAACACTTGTATGTTCTCGATGTGTATATAAAGCTAACAATGCAAGTATGCAGTACTTTTGAATATGACTAATGTTCACTGTTCATCAAGAGCTATGAACTGCATGTTGAAGATGTCATCTTCAAACACTCGAGTCATATGTAACTACGAAGGATGAAACCTCACTTATCTGACCCGTAATTGAAATAAACCACTTGAAAATGTCGAGCGAATTAAGGTTGACATCTAAGCAAATGTTTTGTGTTGTATAGGTATAATTAAGTTCATGTACTTTTGTAAGTTCGTGAAGAGTAGCGGTACTTTTACGTTCTCTAGTCTTCCTGTGTTTCAAGTATGAATTGATGTATAAATAAATGATTTAACTTTTGGCGACTATAGATAAATATGTGCACTTGATCAACATTTTAAGGAGGCTGAATTTAATTTGAATTGCCAGAAATCTGCAATAGAGAATTTCATTTCCTTAATTAACAGACAATGTTAAGAGACACATCATCTTCATTTCAAGCAAATAAAAAAGGCATGTCACCAGGACTGGTGAGACACGGGGACTGTTTCAAGGTAACATCTGAGTTTACATAGAGTTCAATGGGAAATAACACAGAAATGACAAATTTTAACACTTAAACTAATATAAAAAAAAAATCCTGCAAAATAACTTTTCATCATTTTTGTATATGAGGTACTGCATTAAATTATCTTTCTTATAAGCAGAAAAAAGAGGGTGTCACCAGACAAATAGTGATAAGGGACCATCTCAATTTTTTGACACAAAATGCCTTGTGACTCATCTCATATTCAATATTGATATTTTTCTAGTAGCAGTTATTTCAAAATTTTTGCAGACCACGTATTTCTATATAGCTTATTCATCTTTTAATTGTTCCATCCAATTTTAGTTCAATTGTGAATTTATTTTTGTACGAAATCTGATAATCAGTGCTGCGCATTGAACATGCGCACTCGAACTAGAGTCGGCCTCCTTTATAGAAAGGAAAATTTATAGGTGAATCTTCTAACTGGAATTTGTTGAACGGTAATTTATAAGTCCAAACCAGAAAATGTCAATGATATAATGAATTGAATTTCCTCAATATCAGTATCATATTATACATGGATTAAAGTTGAAGTTGAGACATGGATTTGTCAGGCTTAAGTCTTTTAAGGTTATATAGTTTTATCAAAGTAAGATGACCCTAACATTGGAGTTGTGTGGTTTAAGTACTTCGGATTATAGGCGGACACAAACATGTACTTTGTACGTACAAACCATCATTGAAAGTTGATATGTAATCAAGGTGATTTACATTCATATTGGGTTTGTTCTCAGTTGTTATCTAAATCCCTGCTTTATTGTATTGCATGCCCTACAATGAGTTTTTAATCATCTTTATGTATGAATAGAACTTGGAGTTATCTCACCCTGGGAGACGTGGCTTATTTAAGATGCATATAAAAACATGTTTCTGATTAACTCCTGATTAGGTTTTGTATGTTCATTTTGTAAGCTGTTTTATCAAGAGATTTATTGACCTGTGTGTTTGTGGTCTCAGTTTATTTGACATCGTTCTGACATATTATATATAATTGGGTCAATTTGTTCTTCGTAATCTAGCTGAAGAAATGCAATCAAGTTTATACTTAAGAGCATTTAATTTCTTGCAGTCGTCTTATGTTTTTTTGTTATGTTTTGTTATATGTCTACCATAGAATGAAATTGTGGTGTGCCAAATTTTACATTATTTTTTTTTTTAAAAATATATTGAAATTTTCATTCATTGAAAAATAACGAGATTTTTTTATACAACAAATCTTTTACATATTCATGGTACATAAATGTGTGTGTAAATAGAACCTAATGTACAATGTACAAAACTAAGGTAATGACAAGAAAGGCTGAAAGTTGAGAGAGCTATATTATGTGTTCGGTTATAATTGCGTGGACGTGCCGATTTGTTGATTTTCTTTATTGAACATAGACTAACAGCAAAAAGGGTTTATTGATAGTGACGTGTTTTACTCAAGCTGACATATGGATAATTTCCTGACAAAAGTATTCCTAAGGATTAGATAAAGGAGATCACGTCAATAAACTTCAAATTAGTTTATCTTTTGGCTTGACTAGGCTTATCTGCTCCATCCCATACAAAGTAAACAATGGGTTCATGATAAACTTCTGCTGACTATTTGGTCCTTGTTTGGGGTCACTAAGGCAGGCTCATTACATGTACACATGTTATCTAATGTTGACCTTTGCTTAGGGCCACTATAGATTAGCATGGACATCCCTTAGGATCCTTCCAAGAATATGTGAAGAGTCAATACGCCATGTCACCAATAATGAAAAATGCCAGGAGTGACAGGGTAGTTTATGGTGGTGGAGTAATGGTTTAATTAATCACAGGTTGTTCCAGGGAAGGATTATGATGGCGTTAATGAAGCTATTGAAATTACAACAAATTGTTTGAGCAAGCCTGCATGGTCAATCACTGCTAGGTCTCCAGCGTAACACTGAAAGCTCTAAAGGTTTATACTGTCCTAGCATATATTGGCACATGTATGGCTACTAGGCACTGTCGAAACAGTTGAAATACATTTTAATTATGACCATAAGAATAAAGTTGGAAGCCTTGATTAAAGATTGTTATGTTTACTTTTTCATGTCTGAATGGTGTCATTCATGAAGGCAAGGGTAATCACTCTGACCAAAATGTTTCATTCTTAAATTATAAAACGAAGGCATATAAATATATTTTCCACGATCGTGCAGTGTTTACATGTCTCAAAGTCATGATCAGGATATTGAAAATTGAATATTTGAAAACAGTTTGATCAGAATGAAAAAAAAATTGTTTGTAATTAACTCCTTTTGATAGAGTTAATGTTGGAAAGTGACAAATGAATACTTGTAACATCATGAACTTCTATCATTTACTATCCCAATGTAACAAACTAAACGGTTAATATATGAGAAACTAAACGATAACAAAGAATGATGGCATTCATAGGCGATATGAATGCCAACTGAATTTGGTTGGGATGTATATATAGTGGTATTGCCATGCGATGGTAAACATTGTAGAATAATCAATAATATATGACTGAATGGTGTGTACTCAGACTATACTGAGGATATATTTAGAAACTCAAATAAAGCGTACATGTATGCTAAGTAGGAATCTCATATTTGGGTTTCGAGGTCATTCTTTGTATAGCATTCGTGTGACTGATGCTACAGTACTGCAATGACCCCTAGCTTATCCATACCATATACAATGTATCATGGTGTATGTCCTGTTTATTCCCGCATGTCATCGACAGATTTCCTGTTTTAGTGCAAAATGAAAGGTCTGCAGTTTTTAAAAGTTATTTATGTATATAAGTATGATCAATGGTACTTGTACGTAGGTCATCATTCATTGTTTGTGTAACCTATCATGCAGTATATAATAGTAATGACACACATGTAGATTCAATCTATCCTTTAGGTGATATGTCTCAAATGTAGTAATGCACTTTTTGCATATCTATTTCATATATATTTTCAAGTTGTGTACATCAGGTACATTTACATTATAGATTATATACATGCACGGTACATGTACATATGTACTTAAATTGATGCAGTACTCTGCCAATCCCTGTGAGGCTACGCTTGCTGTTTTTGATATGGATCTTAACAAAAGTGGTCCAGGGGCCACGGTGGCCTAGTGGTTAAAGTCACCCATGTAATCACAAGAGACTTTCACCTCCTAGTTCGATTCCCGTCCGGGGCGTGCTAGTGTGAGAAAGTTGCCAGTGACTTGCCGCAGGTCGGTGGTTTACCCCAGAAACTGTGGTTTCCTCCACCAGTAAAACTGGCACGTCCGTAAATGACCTTAGCTGTTGATCGTCAATAAGCCCTTAATACAAACAAACAAACAAAAGTGGTCCTTAGAAATTTAACTATTGGCATGGCCTTAATTTTCTATCCACATTTATGCCACAATATTTTTGGAAAAATGATTAGATGCAAAGCAAAATATCGTGGTATCATTTTTAAGGAACATAATTATATACATACATGTAGCATATAGCCTTTGAACATAATGACAAAAAATATGTCAGATTTAAATTGATGTTATAAGCCTCTTTCAAGTGACAGAGCATAAGAATTATAGTGTATTAAAAGTCCATGTAGAGCTCGGAAAACCCAACTTTAGAGTTTCCTTATGGAGTCCTCACTAATTATGGCTATATACCAGCTCTTATCGTAATTCAGCTTACACAATATGCATGATGATGTGATATGAATTCAGAGATTCACTAGCGGAGAAATGAAATATCGGTTGACATATTCGGTGGATAATTATACGATAATTATTCAATTGAAATGACTCACAAGTATGTTAATCATCTTTGTTACAATCTCAGATCTCAAAATACATTGCATATTAATGTGAACGCCTTTACACACACACATATATATATATAGCATTATACATACATAGTTTTTATTACGTTTTGTATGAAGGTTTTACCTGTAGCTAGGTTAATTTACTGCAAACAAAAGTCTATTCATTCCAACATAAATATTAAAAAGCATGATATATAGAGGTTAAAATGCAGATAATTTAGAAATAGAGAAATGGTACACACTGGTACATGTAAATGTTTCTCTGTTTCATTACTTAATCATTCTATTGTTCTGTGGTTGGTAGGCTCGCCTTGATTGACAAATCACTCTTAGAGGTGATGTTGTGGTCTTGTGGTACATGTAATTCAGATCACAGTGGTACATGTCATTCAGATCAGTGGTACATGTACATGCCATTCAGATCACAGGGTTTCAGGATAATAGGTCAGGGATGGGGTATCATGTCAAAATGTGTGTCTGTGGCATGACCTTTCATTGAAACAACATTTAAATTACCTAAACTTGCACTTTTACCAGCAGACACTGTCTCCATATGACATCAGGGATGTAAAATGGCAATAAAATAACCAAGACCAGTATTATGAATCTGTGATATTGAACCAAATATGTGCTTGAATACGGTTTGGTAATATTATTTAACTCAGAAATATAAAAATATTACGACAGGATTTTCGTGATAATACATGTACAGATCTAGAGGTACACTTATCCAACAAAGATAAATCAATAAATCAATCCCATTTCAGTTTGAAAAGACATTAAATTGACAAACATTTCCGAGCACTTGAATAGGTTGTCTCAACCATTGTCAATTGAATGTTTTAATTTTACCAAGAAAATTCAGAAGCATTTAACAAGTGAAGTGAGCTAGTCAAGGTGGACTATTTGCTAATAGAACGCACAGAAGAAAAATTTAAGTTGGGACGCCTTGACCAAACTCAAGGCGATGGTCATCTGGTGATTATAGCAAATTTTCACGAGTGGTCAGGTGTTAATAGAAAGGTGTTGTCCAGGGTATGCTGCTCCTTAAAAATGTGTGATTCATAGTGGACATGGTCTGGTATGGTCAGTTCCATTGTATCCCTTACAATATACAAATGTGAATAGCTCGCCCAAAGGCACCAATCACTGCTCAATAGTGTATTGTGTGCATAACAATGTTGAAAAGAAGCAAACTGGAGAGTTGTGTGAGCTGAATGTCTGTGTACACTCCTCCCACCTAGTTAAATATCATGCTTGATTACAATCTGGCTTAAGTTGCCGGCATTGATCGGTGTAAGTGATGTTTGAAATTGAAATTACGGGTATAAATCCACTCTTGTTCTACTGCATGCTTGTCATTCCGATCACAGTCCATATTGACAAAATTACAGGGGTTTGAGTACGGTACAATGGCATATTTTACTGGATTTGAGAAAGTCTTCATTGAAATCAAATGAAAGGAGCTTAAAGTGAAGTATATATGTACATGCAGTGGGCAGATCTTGTATATTGCTCTACCACTTCATTGTGATAAGTAGATGGAATTTAGAATTATTTTCTGTCCTTTCCTTTCATCTTTACTGCCCACCTCCTAACACCACAGTTTTCATGAAAACAAGTGAACACCACCTGTCGGCTCATGACTGACAAAGTGGTTTCTGCCATTTATGTGTACATGTACATTGTGTATATATTATTGAAAAAAAATTAACATACCTGATTTATGTATCAAGGTCAATAAGATTAAGGCTAAATGGCTTATAAAAATATGTGTCATTCAGATTGACTCATATGGTTTAGGTTAATTAACTTTGTAAATTCTTTTCTAGCATATATTAATCTTACATATATTGCAATAGAATTTAAAATAGTTCTTTGGTTTTATGGAAACAATATTCATAAAGCAATGTACTGAAGGAGTAATAAAGATGTCATTTGATAAAATCAAAATCAACATTAACTAGGTCAAATGTTAAGTTGTATCTAACATAGAAACTTGGTCTAGATAGTTTTTTCTGTTATCAGTCAGTAGAATATTCACTTCATGCTGGTAGACTGGTGCTAGAATTCAAGGTGGGGGTTCGAATCCTGGTTGTGTCAAATCTAAGACATTAATATTAGGCAATCTTTTTGCTCCTTGTTAAGCGCTCAACAGGAGTACTAGTTGGCTCTGTGTCAGGATAATGTGACAGAGTGAAGTATCACGTTAATTTGTCCATGGCATGATATTTCAGTGAGACAGCACTATAATGTCACCATAAGTGCACACTGTCACAAGAAGAGACTGTCTAGATTTGACCTTTACATGAGTTAAAGAGACGTAAAACCCCAATAAAACAAACAAACTGTTTTCAGAGGATGTGGTGCACATGTAAATATGGCTGACACAAATTCTAAGATAATACTTGATCTTTTCCAACAATGAGCTTTATATTTCTCAAGCAGTGAGCTTTACATTTCTAAAACAGTGAGCTTTCCAATGTTATAATTTACTTATTTAATGTACTTCCAGGTTTCCACTTGAGTGGTACAGTGGCTGAACCAGCAAATACACCTTTATATACAACAGATCCAGAAGCAACATATCATGTGTCTATCAACTTTGATAGGTGAGTACACTTTTTACTTCAGTAATTCACAATTATAGAACTAGTCCTTAGACAAAGTAACAGCAGTTACCAATTGTTATGGCTTTTCACATAGGCCAAAGCCCAGAGGTTGGAATAACAATGGCAACTGATGCTATTTCTAGTATGCAACACCCTCTCCCTTTGCCACTAGATCAAGTGGAAGAAGGTGCGTCATTATAGACCATTTATCTCCTTTATCCTTGCACTTTACTGCAGTTATCTCCCTTAATATAACAGTGGTCAACAGTAACCTCCCTTAGGATTTAACTTCACATTTATCTCCCTTATTCTAACACTGTTTATCGGTTATTCCCCCTACTTTTCCCTGTTTATCTCCCTTGCTTTTATACTGTCCACCAGTTATCTCCCTTATTGTGCATTCTATTGTTATTTCTAGACAAGAAATGGGAAAATTGTACAGATGTATCCCAGAATTCAAATTATACAAAGTGTGGACCATGTCATGTGATTCAAATGAAAAAGGAATTTGAAAATATTTAGCATAGAACAAGTTCTTATTCCATATGTTCAAATGCTGTGAATTTTTTTTTATAAGAATATATATTATAAATTGTGTGCAGACCAATAAAACACAAGCCTTTCCTTCTTTCCTTATGTAACATGTTTTTATAGCACTAAATTCTGACAACTCAACTGCTGTTTCCTGCTGTGCCACACATCATGTGCATGAACTCACATTACATGGCAATAACCTTGTTCATTTGGTTACATACAAATTATTTTTATGCAAAACTGATTTTTATGAAGGCTATCATATATTAATGCTGGCATAAGTTTTCCATGTATTAGTGCACGTGCAAACACAATTATTTTTGCTGTGCAGGAAATTAGATAAATCTTCAGTGCAAAGCTGAGAATATATGAACACACATTGCTACCGCTGAGAATACAGGTAGGGTTTGACTTATTGGAACATTATCATTCCAAATGCACACAGTATAACATCATTTAAGAACATCAGTCAGTACTCTGTAGTTGTTGCATTACAATGACTTTGATAAAGGAACAAGCGATGGTTTGCACCACAGAATCCCTCATACTAAATTATATTATGAACATTCGTCAAAAAGACTACCAAATATTCCCAAATTTTAGTTGTTGTACTTAACAAACATATTTTGCTTTAAATTGGCATCTTAAACAGAAAAAAAATTGTTGTATAGGGAAAGTTGCAAGTTAACTGGACACCTTGGGTCTAAAGCAGACAACAGTAAACTGGACACCTCAAGTCTAATGCAGACAACAGTAAACTGGACACCTCAAGTCTAATGCAGACAACAGTAAACTGGACACCTCAGGTCTAATACAGACAACAGTAAACTGGACAACTCAAGTCTAATGCAGACAACAGTTAACTGGACACCTCAAGTCTAATGCAGACAACAGTAAACTGGACACCTCAGGTCTAATGCAGACAACAGTTTTCCTACTGACACAACTATGTAATCTGTCCTTAGGCAAAGTAACAGCAGTTACCAATAGGCATGGCAACAGTTTTTACAGGGGCCACAGGTTGGAATGACAATGGCAACTGATGTCCACTTAAGTATGCAACACACTCCCCCCTTTTGCCACTCAGTCAAGTGGAAGAAGCTGTATCATGTAGACCACTAGTTCCTTTGACATGCGTAAATGTGACGGAAAATATCCGCTATGGTATAATAGTTCCAGCACACTTAATTACACTAGACTTTGCCTTTTAGACAGAATAGTACACCCTGCTGTATTACACAGCGTCATCCGTGCATTGTTAAGGTAATGTTATTTCATGCTATCGGGTGAAACCAAATTGTGTAGTGAAGAATATTAACTGCGGCACCTAGGATCGTTATACATAGTTACTGAGTTTGATTGTTTTCTGTCAGGATATAAAAGCAATGCAGATACTGTGTTGGTGTGTATATACACTGTAATGTAAATCGAAGATCAGTTAGATACTGTTATTATACATTAAAATAAGCCGATTTGAACTCTGATTTTGATGTGAATTTATTATCAGACTGTTCGGCAAATATTGTGAATTAAAGCTTATAAGGGCGAAAGTAGGTTTTAGCATAACATCCAAATTACTCTTTGCCCTTTGAACACAAGTGTATCTTTATCTGATGTGGCTACACTGGGTATAGTAGATTCCTTTTAAATCTAACAATGAAAGGCAAGTCTCTCTTTACATCTTGACACATAATGGTTTGTGTGTGAACTGGTGCAAAGTACATTAGTTTTACAAGTTTTCATTAAAACATGGAGGAGGCCCCTGAATTTAATCCTTCTTACCTAAGACCTTGGTCTTGGTCTTGGTCGTTGAGACAGGCATTCGTGAATTGTCAACAGGAAAGTCTTATTGAATGTAATGAATTTGACCAAATATTGATGACATTTTGTATGTGCTTCTCTCTGCTCCCACACTGATTATATAAAGTTTGTGTTAGCATATTGATTTTGGCCCATGGAAAATGATGATCCGTTCATGCCAAGCTGCTTTGCATTGACGAATTAACAGAAGAATATGCAGTCAGCTCAATAATTGGATCGCCTATTGTCACTAGACAAGGACCGAGCTGAAACAAAATGCCTGTATTGAGTTTATTTGAGACGAGAACATTTCTTTACTAAGACTTGATAACAAGGGGCTTTATGCAGGGCATGATCAATGGCTGGGGCTTTGTGTTTGTGTATTCAATACCCCAGACCCAGATGTACTGCATGGTGATTTTAATAGGTCTGGCTCAGAAAAAAAACATTGTAAGCTGACATACAGTGATAAGCCTGATCCTATAGTGAAGTGTGCTTTTATGTTGTAAATACCTCACAATGGAAGTGTGAAATCTTTTCATTTAGCTACAGGAAATCAATAGAGACCTACAATGTAAAGCTCTGTGGTCCGTTTTTGTAATGATTTCTTATTGGGCAAACTAGGATGACATATATAATGTATGATGCTGTCCCGACTATTGACTTTTTTATTTTGAACCCTTTCTAACTAATCCAATTTCTGATAATATATAATTAGTTAAATTAATTTTCACATGAACAATGATGTTTTATGAAGTTTCATAGATATTGCTATTTCTGTGGAGTTTGAGATAGAGAATAAACATCTATTGTGTGTTATATATATACGGTAAATAATATGGTAGAAAGTCGTAACAAATTATGTAGAGTATTTTATGATCCATTCCCTCAAGCTGACGCAAATGTTTAGAAATGTGGAGGAAATAATTCTCGTTAAATATAACACTACATATAGATTTAGTGAATGGTCTTGATATTCAAACTGTCAAAACGTCCTCTTCAAAGTACAGCCCAAACATCGATAGCCTTTGTGTATTATGCTCGGCAAATTCATAAAAATTCTAGATGAAAGAAAACATAATGATCCAACATTATATTAGCTACTGTACCTACATAAGTAATTGGAGCCTATAAAAAGGTTGAGTTTGTATTGTTGATGTGATCAAAAAAGGTTGTTATATTTCAAGGCTGAAATGACCTGACTTTTTAAAATGTTCTAAAAGGAGAATCAGTCACCAGATGCTTCCTCAGAGCTCGGGGTCCAGTAACTATACTGATGGATGTTACTAACATGTACGCCACAATGAAAGTGCAGGCTAAATATATTTACTGGCAATTACTGCATATGTGTACAGTGTGTGACTGATGGTCGTGTAATGATAACAGGATGTCACAGGTGTGTGTGTATCTACTCACAACGCATGTTTCATCAAAGCTCACTCCCTTGGGTAATTACTTTGAAAAAAATATGAAATTTTATGATCAATGAAGTTTATTTCTTTGTGAATTTTTTTATGTTAAATTGTACTTGTACGTACACGTACACGAAGTATGTGCAATACCTTTCATATTTGTAAGGCAAAAAGAGTAAAAATGGTGGTAGCTTTGGTAAATTTTGTTTTTTTCAAAATATATACCTGTATATATCTCCAAACATCTTTCACAAAATCATTTTTGCTTTGGAAATTGTTTCGGTGGTGTTCTGTTGTTAGACTGGTTTTGTTAAATACATGTTTACTGCACACCACTGTACTTACATGTGGATTTATAATTGTTTTTTTTTTGGTAAAGTAAGTTCACTCAACGTGATATTGTAAACCTCCTGTTGTGAAAATATTTTTGCAGACATCCGTTCATTGAAAACCTTTACACATTCTTTAACAGTTGAATGATGCTAAGATGGGTTGATTAAAGATCAAATATTGCAGATTCTTTTTGGTGTTTTAGAAACTCAACAACAATTCAAAATTCCAGCCAGGCCCACAAATAACATGTGTGAGTAATGCACTGGGGCTAGTGTGTTTGGAGAGGTATAGATGTTTCTCATTTTGACAGCGATTAGTTCCAAATGCTGACAGAACAAAGTCAGCTGGCACACAAGCTCCAATAGTGATAACCATCTTGTCCTGCTTTGCCTTCTGTGACCAATTTAAATGGTTTTTTGAGGTTTCTCTATAAGTAGAGATTTTAAACATAATTTTTCCCAGTTGTGATATATTCATAGATTAAGTTTATTTCATCCTCCTTGGCATAACCCCAGTTGGGGGTGGGTTTATAAAAAGAAGCTTAATTGGCCTTCATAATTAGTTCCAAATGTTAGAACTTGAAAGAAAAGTACATGAATAAATCTTGAACTAGTTTGTTAATTTTTTCCCAAACTTTTTTCAAATGATAGATGGTGGTTGATGAATTAATTAAGTTTTCTGATCATTGAATCAAATAAGGTGGCCGATATCGATAGGCATTGAGTTATACGTGATCATGTTGTGTGATCAGGTGAAACTTGATAATTGTTAAGATGCAAGGCCATGCTGCAGCTCTAACACTGTTTTAGCCAACATACGTTTTGTTCACCTGATGAAAGAACAAATATTACAAAATAGAACTTGTTTTAAAGCCCTTGTAAATTTCACAGCTCTCCTCAAATTGCAAGTTCAAATCACATTAGTGCTTGAGATATGCTGGGTGACCAAAGAAATACATTTAAACACGCATAATCAGGTGTGGTTTATATGAATAAGTTCTCATTGGTGGAAATACAACTTATCATAAAACAGTAAAAATTCATGATAGCCTTTGTTTAAGGTCAGAAACAATCAAATACATCATGAAATCTGATTGTAGGAAACCGAAGTTGTATCTGTACATTACATATAATGCCATGACAAAATCTGGTAACAAATTTCCTCCCATATTCACGGTAATCTAGTTCACTCAACATACATGTATGTACAGTGAAAAAGTGTATTTGAAACATTACGTACACAGTAGTAGAATTCCCAGGCAAAGTCAGTATATAATATACAAAGTACTATTAATGTGACCTCAAGCCACAAAGTCATGCATATGGCTGTCCAAAAATCTGTTTTCAAACAACTTTAGTACTTGAAAAATGGTGGGTGTCCACGAGCACCAACTTGAATCACTTACAGAAATCTGAAGTGTAGACTAGGCCCTACAAAGTAGTTTATAGAAAAAGGTACTTTTTTTTTTAATAAACAGGAAATCTGTATGGCGCCACATGTAAACAAATTTTGTGCTTAATTACACCATGTTTATAAATCTTGATTTCTGTATTTTCAGATGTAAAATTACCTCAGTTAAGTGCGAGTGTGGAGACAAAGACATTTTTTGGTGCAAACATGTGGTGGCTCTCTCCCTCTACCGAATCAGAAAGGCAGAGAGCGTACAGCTCCGGGTGCCAATATCAGGTAATGAAAGCAGAAATTACACAGAATCAAACTCCAGCAGAAATAGTACTGAAATCATATGTATTACTTTGAACAGTCACCTCTTTATAACAAAAATAAATTTCATTGGCACAAGTATTGAATTATGGAGGCTCTGGGAAATAATATAGAACAAATTATCATTGATTTTTGATTCCATAAAAAACATACAAATTCATCTCCAACATAAAATTCCCATTTTTACAGTTTGAGAATCTAGATTAAACAGTTTGTTTTGAACTATAGGGACATTAACTTTATATGCACACAAAAATTAAATGAATTCTCATACAGTCGTGTATTACTGTACATTTTCATAGAAATATATCTAATTTATAAAGACATCTCTTTACGATCTTAAACATTCAACTCGATCTGATCAATATCAGTTGAAATTTTCCTGACTGAAACTTTTCTCCAAGTTTGTAATTGAGTTACTTATAAATTAAAGAGATAATATTTTTGATGCTGGAGGATCTTCATTGACAAGGAACATGTGACAGTTATCATGTAATATTTAATTATTCTACAACTTCTCGCTCACCATGCATAGCTTCTTTTATTCCTCTAGAGACATCTGCATTACATAAAGAAGTTCATGAGTCGTCCAAACTTCTGTATAGATTATGGTGAAAGTAGAAGATTTCAGAAATAAAAACCTTATAATATAACAATGGTAAAATATTCTTGATAAACGTTGGCAGGGCACAGAATCTATAGTCAAATCTCATGTTCGAAATTGTTGCATTATTCAATATGATAAAATTGTAATAAATTAGTATTTTTCAAAATTATTCAAATAATAATGGGATATGTTTCAATGTTGTTATTGTTAATTTTGTTTATGTAATGTCATTGTATTAACTTTCATTCCCTGCAGATATGATTTGTATGATTAAGAAAATTAATTGACAGCATAACTTATTGATTTTGATGAGGGCTGGCTTTTAAATTAAGGTTTAAGTGAAATGGAGATTTTTTGTTTCACTGTATGAAATTGAAGTGGTTGAAATAATAAAAGATGGGAATCATTGTATTGGCGGGTTCGGAGAGGTGCGACATTTGGGAAAAGAAAGCGGAAGTATGTTACATGACCACGTATTATAATTAAGTGTCCCTCGTAATCATGAAGTGCTGTCACTCGTGTCTGTGATATGCATGGGAAATCAGGGAGAATGGCAGTATAGTCTCGTACTAAGCTGATTGATTGTTCTACTCGTTCAAGCAAATTAAAGTTAATTTTGGCCGATTATTGAAGCAGTCCCGTACCGTACAGGAACAGGGACTGGGAAAACTATCTCATGAATAAATCCCATCAGTTAGGCAACATAATAGCAGCCATTGCCTGATATCACCTTTGAAATAGGACACCAAGTCCATACAGTATCACATGATGGAATAACTTTTTGAAATCCCTGAATATTGATAGAATCTTGTCAATATATACTGTCAGTTTATACGAGTGTAGTCGTCTATTGATTCATGCTGTATTTGTTTTTTGTTAAGCTAGCTACCATGGTATGTTTATAGAATATATAATCTATTCTCAACATATATAATACTTGATGTTTATTCTATAACTGTACACTGCTGTACGTATAATGGCAGTAAGTATATGTATGATATACATGTATTTGTAAAGTGTCTATTACATCTGCACTGTTAAAATTCAATAATCCATGATTTTGATTATATATTCCTGAATTGAATTTGATATGTTTTATGTTGTAGAGGAGATTTAAGGTACTGGAATTCAGTTACTAGAATTAATGCTTCTAGTTTCATTGTTACATTCAATAATGCTATATGGTATCAAGATTTCAAACATTTGGTAGACATTTTTCTTTTACTAAAGACCGTGCAAACAAGTAATTGTTGTGGTTCTGGCTAAGCTCTCAAGTTTTGTCAGCCAATTTCCAACAAACACTACTAAAGTCAGTACAACTTCCCTGGTATTGTAATATAAACAGCTTGTGGAAAATGATAACAATAAAAATATCCAGCCTACCTACCAAGACTTCAAATGTGACTAAAAATCTATTATTTTTCCCCTCATTAAAGCAAATCATACACTTGAGTTATGAGTGAAATGAAGAATACATTTTTACTTGTTTGTCTTTATTGATCAACTTCTAACATGATTAATGTCTAAATCTGTTTTTATAAACACATCACTGTTGGATTGAGGTGTGTTTTAACATCAACAAGGTGTAATCTAATCAGTCAGGTGTGTATCTCACCTGAAATAAGTAATGCAGCAACATAAATATAACCTAAAGGTCATTTACCTGAACCACCAAACTATGCATAACCATCCCAACTATGAAAAACATTTGTAGATATACTACAGAAAAATATGTAACTGCAAGTGAAAAGTGTTAATTTGGCTTGTTATAATTAACAGTGTTTGAACTTTATGCTTTTAGAAACGCTCCTTCAGATGAGCCGAGAACAGTTACAAAAGTTTGCTCAATACTTGATATCGGAACATCATTCAGAGGTGCTGCCCACGGCACAGAAAATAGCAGATGAAATATTGTGTGCCAAGTCGGAAATTAATTTGTTACCAGGTATATATCTTGTGTTTTTGCTCTGTTCAATTGTACAGGTGTTTGAACATTTCTGTTAGTTTTTGCTTGATATTAAAATTTATTTCATATATGTCTCTTTTAAAAATTGAGTACCTTGTCTCGTTTCGTAAACATGCTGTCAGTAATTTTTGCCTCAGGAATTAACAAGCTTTCTAAATTTGGATTGTCAAAGTTTGTCTTCCAAATCTTAAAAACTGCATATGTCCTCTGCTGTATAAATATACTCAGTCAAATCAGAGTTTAATAAAGTGAACTCATGTGATTGAAGAGTTCCGCAATATTGTCACTCAGAAATTTCACCAGCCACGAATATTAATCGTAATTTTCTTGTGAAGAATAATAAAAGTAAAGAATCGTGTGTCAATTAAACATATTCATATATGCAGGTATAAGCAGGTGTATAATAGAACATATCTACATACAATTTATCAAGTTACCAAGCCGAGATTCAAATATAGACGGGGCTTCAATACGATGCCACTTAGCTCACCATGTACATCTTGTACACATATGTTTTACCTTCGTCAGACAAAGGTTAATTGTTATGTTGTACAAGGTGCCCTGTCCACCTAATAAATTAATATGCTACTAGGATATGAGTTAACATTTACAGGGCAGCTGATCATTTGAATTTGAATTTATAATTTAATTTTTGTCTGTTTTATTGAGGTTTAAAATCATCTGATCACGTTCGAATATAAATGACGATTTTTACAGGGATCTGGTGATTTCTTACTTAAAAAAACAAATTGAACTCAGCATTTATGCTTTCTGTTCTTTGAGTTTTGTGAATATTATAAGTTTGTGACATTTATAAACTAAAGGATTTTTATGAATACTAATTACTTTAAAATTGTGACTAAAAACTAAAAATCTATTAGTTGGATAGGATGGAACAGATTGATGTCTGAATTTTAAGAAATTTGTCATGACAGTATGACATCGTAATTGTTGCAGGTTGTGATTAAATGTATTCTGTTAAGTATGAATGTACATTATGAATGCAGTACCTCAACCTCATTGCAGTGTGTTCATAAGTATATGAATGTAAAGTATGAATGAATTACTTCTACCTTAGTTCAGTGTGTTCACAAGTATATGAATGTTAAGTATAAATGCATTACCTCAACCTCAGTGCAGTGTGTTCATATAGAGGCAAAAAATAATGCTACTGTAAATAGTATACAGTCTGGAGTACTGCTGTACATGTAAAGCTACATAACAAATATGTCTGTGTTAGATGTAACAATATTTATAATTTACTGTCATTATAGTATTGTCTAGTCTTATGTCTCCATTTCAAACAATGGTGCAATGAATCAATTTCTATTTATTTGTAATACGTGGACAAGTCTCCTTAAAGTCACCCCACTTACTGTGTTTCATGTTTGGTAGTCTGACTACCCAACATTAATTCAATATATTGCCAGGTACAGAAATCACGTATTTACGCATTGATTGTTGTGCGTAATTTGCTCTAAATAATGATCATACTTTTGTCATTGCGTCTACTGCTTGATAAATAAAGACCTACTTTCATCCTGCCGTCTCAGATCGCTTCATCTCAGATTAACTCTGTTGATTGACAAAAAACGGCTTTGATTTTGGAAGAGATTCCTTTGTGATAGTGGAAAATAATCTTTGAAGCACACAGTACACGCACTGGCATTATATAATTACCCCTGAATGTGTTCTTTTCATACATGTTTATAAGTTCATTTTAATTGATGAATTGTCAGTAAGCACATACTGTAGGCGTACCTGTTTTTGTACAAATTTGTATACGAAGTATGAGCACAAACCAATTAGTTACAAAAGATGTATAAATAAACAAATATTCCTATATACTCTAAACTTTGACTATGTTATATTGGTCTTTGGATAGTAAGAGGAATATGTATTTAATATGTACAATTTTACATCAGCTTTAAGAAATATAAAGTTAGATTCAGCCTAATTAAAGAATCATAAAGTTAGATAAGGTGTCAGTATAGTACTAGAGAGGTTCTGTGCAGAGTGTTTATTGTGTATACATGTATAAGTTAGAGCCGGCTTTCATCATTTGGTAAACTGTAACTTTTCACCCAATGGAAATTGATGGTATTAGGTTGTTACACTTCAGTTCCTGTCATCAACATATGGAATTTGGCAGTTTCCTTTACCCAGTGGAGATAAAATTGCTTTTGTAGTCAAAAATATTTTTAGTTTAAAGTGAAGTAATAGGGTAGTATACCAACAACATAATCTCCTGTGCTGTATTTGATCTTTGCTGACACAAGTGGTCATGTGATGTCTCCCAGTATGCTTTGCTGCATATTATTTCTGGTTTGCTTCCCCATGCACTGCTCCTTGTGGCTGCAGAACCTAATGAGACAGAGTATGATCTGCGTCAGTGAAGTGTTTAGAGTTTTGTACCGAGACCTGGGGGTTTGTACCGGGCTGACTTCTATATTGAGTTTACGTTTTCTTCCAAAAGATTTCCTATAAATCACACTGCCGTGATGTAAGTATGTGCTGCCTGTATTTGTATATACTTACACCAGCAGCCAGTCGAGGTACATAAACCCGGGTCATGTTCAGGCATCTGCTGTTACACGAAGATAAGATTACGAGGGTCCTAATATTGCGGTATAACACGCTCTTGGGTGTTGTGACTGTCTCATGTTTTGCAATCACAAGTGGGTGGAAGGTTGATATTTTGAATCTTTTGTCTGTAAGCTGTGTGTAGGTGCAGGTATTTGTAAGACAATACACTGTGACTTATAACTGTTCATTAACCGTTTACCCAGCATGCTTCATTTACTGGACAAGCGTAGAATAAACAAGCAATTATATTTATGTATGGATGATAAGAAGGATTTTTGACTTTTTGATGGTCAAAATCAGTTCATTGGTTACATGATTAATGCTGAAGCAAGAAAGATAAGGGTTATAGCCATATGTAAAACAAATGAAAGGTATATTGAAAATTAAAAACAAAGAAGAAATTTTTTCAGAAGAATGAAATGTTTTGGTTTCGCTATTATGAATATTCATGACCAACAATCTACCAGAAATTATTTTTTATTCTATTTTTTATAACATTGATTCCTGAAAAGTTTTAAGTTACCGTTATTTTTTTTATGTTCTTGTACCAATAAATGATTTTGCTTCTGTTTCCATTTTTGTACATTTAATTATTAAAAATATATAGATCTACCAGGTATTAAAAATCATTTGCCTTATTAACATTTGTATGAATAATTAGTGTAGTTAAAGTTACAGCACAAAAATGTATTTCTTTGAAAACTTAAAATAGATTTGAAATATCAATACAATGAGGAAAGAGAAGAATTTCCTGATAAAGTGAGTTTTATGGTGCATTAAATAATTATATAGGTTTGGTCACATGAATAAATCACTGTTGTGTTATGTTGAAATGAAAGCCATAAATAATTCAAGGAAAGTAGAAAATTGTGAAAGAAAGCTTGCAATTGGACACAAATATTGAAGAAAAAATTCAACACCATTTAAATTGCTGTGTTTTATATAAGATATATTGCACACGGAAATAGACACTTTATGTATGCCCATCATTGACTAGTGGACAGGAACACTCCCCAATCAGAACATCCCAGGTCACTCTGACCATCAGGTGTAAAACATACAGGTGTAGCTAGTACGTTCATTCTTCTCTCTTGTACCTATGTCTATCAATGGACTGAGTCACGCTACTAAGAATTGCTCAGTTAAAAGGCATTTTGCTCATAAAAATTTCATTACACGTTTTAATGAGTGTGTGTTACCACGCTGGCGTAGATAAGCTAAGTGCACCATAAACCCAGTGGTTCTCATGAATAAGCACACCTACGTAGATGTCCAGACTATGTAACATGTGACCATTGATACTGCAATAATCACTTGTATAATAATGCCTGGTGTTTATCTGAGAAGTTATAGTATACAGTTTTATTGTGTTCACATCATGACATTCATTTATACTACAGACCTATCACTATAGACATTGTATGGTTAACCTGACAGACAGATCGTTTCAAATTCAGGGAAAATTCTTGTGTCCTTGATCAATTCGTAATTGTTGTAATTAATTATTATAATACAAGTATACAAGAATAAATACAGGTACCAGTATACTGTAATACACAAAATTATTGGCCAATCAAAATAGAGGATTTTTATCACTAAAGTTTCTTCTTTTATTTAATATTAACTAGTTGCAAAGAATTGAAATGAACTTGATTGCATGTAATTTATCATTGAAGATAAATTATTTTAACTGAATTTGAATTTCCTCTTTAAAAAAACCTATCATAAAGGCACATTGAGCATAGGTAAGAAAAAAGAAAGAATTTTGTGGTTTATGGTACAGTGTACACGTATATAAACAGTGCACACCAGATTGAAGGCAGTAGGAATTCTAAGAAACACTTCAATATATTGTGGTGGTGACACATGTGTTCGATTTTGTTAATTAGCTAATTAATATGAAGTATCCTTTGTTTTGTTCATTTTGATTAACATCAGGCTGCATATATCAGTGTAATGTTCTAATTAAAAGTCTCAGTAGCCTTGTCATATCCTCTTGTTTATCTGGCTGTAGTGGCTTCCTGGTGATATCGCTGAAAGTTTGTGGTAGGGATGTTAAACCTAATAAACAAACAAAGCCTTTTGTTTCATCTACTTTTTTGTGGAAATGCCAGTTTTTCTGTCTGAGCCTATATATGCTTTGATCCTTTTGTCATGGATGGTATATTTACCCAGGAAGTTGATAGGTCACAAATGACAGAAAGTTTGAAAAGTGTAGGGATCAGCCAAAAATTTGCATAGGTTTTGGAATCGTCACTATATGTACATAGCTGAGGGTCCAGTGTACAGAGATTTTTAACCCCTTGTCATGATTAAGAATTCCATGTTAAGTTTGGCGGGAGAAGACAGTGACACTGTCTCATTGGTCCATGTGTTTCCATGTGTTTGATTCTGCCTATAATTACTTAAATTCTCATTCCCATAACGGTTTCTCTTCTGGTGCTGTAGTTCGGGTTTTTCTCAGGTTTGTCTTCTCTTACCATGTGACACAGAAAGCGTTAATTTTACATCCCACCCAATTTAAACAAAGGAAAGAAACTTCTAAGTACACAGAAAGTGTTAATTTTACATCCGACCCAATTTAAACAAAGGAAAGAAACTTATAAGTACACAGAAAGTGTTAATTTTACATCCGACCCAATTTAAACAAAGGAAAGAAACATAAGTACTGATGCTGCCATTTTAGTAATATTAATTAAAACATCCCGTTGTTAATTATATGACATCCTTTATTAACAACAGGTGCTCCAGATCCAACAGCAGGTGCTTCAGTAGATGATGACAACAGTTGGCATTTAGACGAAGAACAAGTCAAAGAAACAGTGAGGTCATATCTGTCTCAAGATGGTTACATCACCGTGTCCAACCAACTTACCTTTATGTTCGCAAAGGTAATTCATACACTTCAATGATAGATTGCTGATTTTCAGCAAATTTTCCTCTTAGATATATGTTTCAAAATAAAATCAGAACTTAGAAAAGAATCGAGAAATATCTCATTATAGAAGGAAGTCAGTCATCAAAATTCGGCCAATCAAAAAAAATCAGGATACATAGTTAGGAGTTTGTGATGTTTCCTTTTTAATTAAATTTTTGTTATTTTTTCTGTGTGCGTCCCGTGTTTTCCTTTTATTTGCCCATGTCCGTGGAATATTGTCATGGTTTTTCTACTTTTGCATAGAAGTTTGATTAAACTTAAATCTAAATCTCCAAACACTTTACCAGTGTTGATAAAGAGATTTTATTTGAAAAAATGGTATAAAAGGGAATTGTCTGGTATATGATATACATGTAATAAGGAACTAATTTCATTTTGCAATTTTTTGTAAGACCTGTTTCAATAAATCAAGAGTAATTTTATATAAAGATATATCTATAAAAAGGTGAATATTACATCCTAGGGAGACATATAAACACAATTTATGCGGGTCAAAACTAATTTCTAAATTACCACCTGTTTTGCAGGGTCCTTTAGGTTCTCTGAACACATGGCTACATATGGGTGTTAATTAGTCGCTAATGACTATAGACGTTTAATTAGCACTAATTAGCTACATTCTGTGGGTTCTGCTGCGGTACTCTGTGCTTGTATCTTGCACTGATTATGAGTGTGAAACAGCATGTAGATGAGTTGTGTGTCTTCTCAACGGATACATGCATCATACATGAAAGAGAAATTTTGTTATATTTGTTATACAATTGCGTCATTTAAGTAATAACTCATGTTAGTAAAGAATTTCATAGGGTTAAGTTAGTGAACGTACTTGTCCATACCTGCCAAACATTTGAAACCTCATAGAAGAGAGATTTGAAGATTTATGGGGGAGATTTAATGTTTTAGTAAGAAATGTTAAGAGAAAATTAGAATTTCTGTGTGTAAATGGCCAGAATTTTAGTCTTAAATATTTATGGGCAACATTTAGCAGGTATGCACATCACCAATTTAAATGCACTCTTGAATGCATTAAACCAAAACATTTTGTTCAGAACATTCTGTATACATATATGCATCTTTAAAGGTCATTTGTTGAGTTGTAAGACTTGGGATAAATAAAGAACCTGATTCCAAAAATTTTCAAATCTTTATCAAAGAAAGACTTTGTACATGACATGTATGTATATTTTGACAGGTGCGAGAAATGTTACGAGCTCGCGATTCCAATGGTGCTAGAATGTTAACCCTTATAACACATCAATTTTTACGTGATCCACGCTTGGTGGTGTGGAGGTCGCAAGGTCAGTCCATGACAGACAAGTGCAGACAACTCTGGGATGAACTAGGTATACTTCATTTAACAGTATTTGTCAGTTTGAAATGTTTTTTTCATTGAAAGTCTTTGTTAGTAATCATTATGGATGTTGAGTGTTGCCAAGTACATACTTTGATAGTTTGAGCTTTCATTGAGAAATAAATATCCGTTTAATATAGATTTCTATATGAAAAGATGTGTAAATTTATTAGAATTTTTTTATCAAAATAATAGTATAAAGATAAATGTAAAACTCAACAAATTTGAGATAAAACTTCTTACATTCAGAATATGTATGTAACAGTGGTGTGTGATATAAACAGAACTACACTCAAATGTTCTTAGTTGTGCATTCAATGAAAATATTTAATGGCATTATAGATTATTTGAAGTAATAGTACAAGGTTTATTTCCTAACAGGTGCTCTCTGGGTTTGTGTGGTGCTGAACCCTAACTGTACCTCTCTAGACAAAGAACATTGGCAACAACTTCTTGACCAGTGGTCAGTATCTAGTGTATGTCCACTTGAGGATGCAGATGTTCGACAGCCTGCTGATCTTCCTTTGACCAATATTGGTTTGGCCAGTTCAGGTGACAAAATTTGACATCATTACTCATAATTATTCAATGTATATATGGTATGGTATATTCTGTAAGTCGATTAAAAATGTTGGTGGGCTTTTAATGTTAATCTTTTATTTATAATCAAGAAACTTTAAACCACCAATGAAATTTTGTTACTAGTATATTGATTACTATAACAGGAGACGCAAATTGACGAAATCTAATGCCTCTGAAAGTATTTGTAATTGAGGATAACTTTTTTTATTCCAAATATTTTCTGATTTTATAGTTTTTTTAATAACTCAAATATCTAGGGCTGTTAAAGGTCGGTATATATATAGATCTCAGGAAATTGTTTCATTATATGTACATCTTCATGGAAAACATTATTTGATCACCTGTTTCTGAAGTAAAGCACTTAGCGTTTTTTTGTTTCACTGAGGCAGTTATATGCTTACCCATGTACAATAAAAGACCAACTTTTTTGCAGATTCCTTCACAAACAAGCCAAGAACAATCTTCCAACGTTCCGTAGAAGCCATTAAATTGACATGGGTGGACGAACACCTTCAACTGGTATTACGGGAGGATGGCTGTCACTGTCAACACGTCCACCATAAGTCAGATCAGTACGACTCCCAGGGATTCCTACTCTGGAGTGGTAAGTATACAACATTATAGTGAGCATGCTGTCACATCAACACGCTGCTTATTGATATACTGCTCGGTCAACATATTTCTGAACAGAGCATGTATATTCTGAAAAGTGTGGGGGTACACATCTGAAATGATTGGACTTTTAAAAACAAGAAATGGTCATTTTCATATTGGTTTAAGTAATGACTTAAGATGTGTTTAACAGTTGAAAGAAACACAATAGTTGATGGTTGCAGTATTTGGCTGTAACCTAGTGTATATAAAATATGTATGCCAGAAAATATAGAATTCTAGTATCAGGTGGTCTTCAATTTACCAATACTTTAGTACAATGTAGTTTGCCAAATTTTTCACCAAAAATATATGTACTAATCCCAATATTTTTCCCAAATATGTTTTTATTAATTACAAATTAAATTAGAAAGTTGCAAAATCTATAATATTTCTTCATTTTATATGAGAACTATGATGTTGCTTGTCATTTACGGGTTTTAATTCTGAATATCATTATATTTCATGTTTTCTTTTGCTATATTTTTTCCAGAGCATTTCCCTACAGCCTGTGCCAGAGTGGATGCTTTACGTTCCCATGGTTACATGAAAGAGTCCCTGCGATTGGCTGTTGCTATAGTGAGGTCATTAAAACAAAAGCAGAAAATGCACCAAGGAATGAGTAGATACCAAAATGAAGGTAAGGAAAGATATACATTATTGTAAAGTGTGTGAAAAGATGGCAGCAAAGATGTATATTCATATTGTGAAGTTGTCTACAAAAAACATGCCTTAATTATGTACCTTAGACACAACCATAGAACTACAAGACGTAGCAAGTCTAAATTATCTATGTAGTTACTTTCACTCGGTGAAAACAGTTCAGTTAGACTTTGGTTTTACATGTTGGTCATGTATAAACATATGTAATAACATAATGAATAACTTCAAGGCCATTTAGATATGGAAGCAGTCTTCAGTCAAGAAATTGCATTGATAAATCACACAGTCCTAACTTACAAAACATACAGTGCCATATTTTCTCCTCAAAATGAAAAATTATTGTAGCAAAAGTAAAGAAATTGCTAGTAAACAAATTGAGGAAGGTTACATGTTGTAAGTTCACTGGAAAATGAGCCTCACTGACAGCAACATGTGTCACTAATGTAAAATGTTTTATAAAGTTTGATTTTTGTAGTTTTATGGCCAATGTTATAGCTATAAAAGGCCATATTTGACCTATGAGGTAGAAGCTAATTGAAACGTATTTACAATTTTGCACACGTCAATAGATAATGACAGTTGAAGTTTATTAGTCAACAACTATAGCTACAGACAATTTTTCTCATTATCACAACAAGATATTAGATAACAAACAAATTATCAATGAAGGTTATTTCCTCATAGAATAAAACATAATTTGTTTATGACGATGGAACAACTTAAGGCAGAGGATATGACTTTACAGTTTACATTGTAAAAGATTAATTAAGGCAGAGGAAGTTACCTCACACATTGGAAAATATTGACCAAGGCAGAGGATATGACTTGACAGTTTACATTGTAAAAGATTAAATAAGGCAGAGGAAATTACCTCACACATTGGAAAATATATTTGTTCATGTTATTTTGTATTCCTTTGTACAAAATAAGAGTTCAACTGGCTGTTTTGATGCTTGATGCTAGGTGTCATCTGAAAAGCTATAAAAAGTATCAATTAAAAACTAAATTAACCGGAGGATCCCAGTATATTAGGAAGTCAAATTAAGATTGCACTGTGATAGTGATATATAAATGTGTGTTTATCCTCAGATTGATATGGTATCACATTGTTTATGCTACATGTCATTATCAACTCATTCACTGTTGCAATCTAGTTAGTGTGGTCAGTATTTCAGAATGCCATGGACCTTAATTTTGGTCTATATATAGCCCATAAATGACATAAATCTTTATGCAAGTATCAATAAATGTGATATAAATTTATTTCAAATACCATACAAATGCTATGAGTAATATGAATTAATTTTTGTCACACAGATATGCCTAGTACTAGTCGAGGATGTTACAGGAAGCCCCCACAGGTCAATAACCTTGAAGGTTGGGTTGGCCACGCCCTTGACCCTGTGGGTGTTCTCTTTGATACCTTACTTGAAGCCTCCATCAACACAGAAGATCCTATAGCAACAGGTAAATTTGTGTTTTGTTTTCAAATTTGTGAGTTTTTTTAAATGATAATTTTCACCAAAAGTCTTCTTTCCTAATGAAAAAAAGGCTGTATTATAAAACGGCTGTTTTTTTTACTTTCAGTGGCTTGTAATGTTTTGATTACAACACAAAAAATATATATTTTTCTTCTCTTTTTGCATTCTAGTTTGCAATTATTTATTTAGAAGTCTGATGAATAAAATACAACACAACTTAAAAGTGTAGTAGAAATTTAACAAACATCAACAATGATAGTAATATTCTTAATCTGTGACCAAAGATGCAATAAAACAAAAAAAAAGAATTAGAAAAAATAACTATATATACATATGTATATGCAAAACTGTAGCAGCAGTTTTGGTTGAACAAAATATATTTTTATATTAATTGAGTAAATCTAAGATTTATCATTTTTCTTTATTTGTGGGTTAAGAGTCAACCTGTGTTGATAATTATGTCTTGACGTAATGTTTATATTTTGTTTGACAATACAATTACAGATCCATTGAGCAGTCATTTGTTTGATGATAGTCCGGGCAGTCTGCCGACCCGATACCACCACGTAGCCATTCCGGGGGTGCGGGACCAACACGACTCCTATCTCACACTTGCCTTCGAACTAGCATTCATCAGTAAGTCTTCTTGATATCCCTGGACATTTATATCTTCTGCCAGAGTTAGTAAAGTAGAAACTGTCTTCTCCTATGAGTCAATATATGCTCAAGGGAACGTATACTATAATATGTCATTTTTATAAGCAGAAATTCAACATTCAACATTGGATTTGCATGCTTTTCATGGAAACAAACGCACAAAATTCTTCATTAGTGAAGTAGTTTCTTAGCATGGGACATCGCATTAATCTCTAAATAAGATAACTGCCAATTTAAATACATTAATACAGTTTGTTTCCATGGTAACAATAAACTTTTGTTGTAGATTGTTTAAAGTATGTGGAAAAATAAGTTTTACTAAAAATTCAGTTTGAATACATTTATGTCCAATTTGTTGTTGTCAGAAAATATTCGCTTTGATTTTGGTTCATGGTCAGTAAAATGTTTACTTTGTTTTTAGGTTTAGGTCAACAAAGACAGATGCCTGCCGGTCTGTATGCACAGGAGAAAGCTTGTAAGCAGGAGGAAAAGCTTATCGCAAAGTTGTCAAGTATACAGATGGATACCACACTGATAGGAGTTATTGGAAAACAAGTCGCTCGACTCCTGGAAGGTGATTATGTTACTTGTTTACTGTAGAGTGATGCTAGGCTCGACTGTCTAAATGACCTGCAATTTCTGTGCTTACTTCAGATTTATGTTCTTGGTAGTTAATCACTCAAATCAGAAAGATTGAGGGGGGGGGGGCAAGGGCAAGACAAAGATTGGCATGTTCGTCATCTCTTTCTGGTGAAGCAGTGCTGGGGAATGCTTTGGAAGATACATTCTAAAATATTTTCCTTATTAATCCTTATTAACTATATAAGAAGTTGTGCAAAAGTGATATTTGTGTGATTTCTGTTTCCTGCTACTTAAAGAAAAATAAATACAGATCAAAACTCACTCATCATAATCATCATCAGATCAGAGCTGTGCTGTTGGAAAACCAGTATACATGAGCTACAAGAAGAAGAACCCAGCTAAAAATTGAAGCTGAATAACTAGAAGAATTTCACTTTTAATTTCACTAAATATCAATTGTGAATTTTGTAGTAACTGTATGATTTGTAAGAGTTGTATGATCAATAAGAATTGTTTCGGTTACAGGTGGCTGCTATAGTGGACTGGGAATCGGCATTCACCCAGAGAGTTACCCTATGCACACATTTGCCAAATATCTGTTTAACAGCCTTCTATCACGTGATGAGGATCTCGGTTACAAAGTGGGACTCCGTGCAATGAGGTGTGTATCTTCCCACAAACAAAGAAAAGTTTATTTTATCCCAAGCTTTAGTGGAAGTTGGAGCTCTTTTGGATTTGGAAAGACTTCTGTATATATAAATTTTCTATGCATAGCTAGTAATCTGTAATGGTTCAGGTTAACACACTTTTTTTTGTGTGAAATTTACTTTTGCTGAGTTTCCATAGCAATATTTCTATGGCACAATGACTGTAAAAAGCAATAACAAAAAGGAGAATTCAAGTTGCAGCGAATTTTAGCCACATGTATTTACACATTCTTTGCAGTTAAATTATTTTGATGTCTTTTTTGTTGCTATAACAGGCTACCTGTTTTGGAGGATACAGAGGACATTGATGATGGCATCAATAACATCGGCTCCGCCACTCTCAGTCGTTTTCCCCGCTGGTTTATCCTCAGCCATGTGGAGGGGAAGCAGTGTGAACTAGGCTGTACGCTCCTCGCTGCTGCCAAAGGTAAGAATTTCATATCATTTATAACATAAAAATATTAATAAATATAATTCTATTTTGATTGGATTGTTGCTTAATGGAAATAAAAACTTTCTTTTTATGCTAAAAATATATAAATTTGTCAAAGTGAAAAAAGAACACTTTTTGAATATTAACCAATGAGTATTAAATGTTCTACATTGTATTTTGACTCGTGAATACATATATGTATTTGCATGAAATTATGTATGAACATACAACTTGTTTGCATCATCAATGATTTGAGATTCAAATTAGACTAATTTGCATCATCACTGATTTGAGATTTACTAACTACCTGATTGCATCATCAATTATTTGAGATTCACTTCTGACTTTCTCTGACGTGTGTTTACAGGTGACATGCGTCGTCTTAGGACAGTGTTAGAAGATGTACATAAACACATACACAGCTCGTCACAACTCTTCAAACTTGCTCAAGATGTCTTCAAGATAGCCACTCCCCCTGACACTCCCAAGCACATGGGGGCACTCAATGCTGCATTCGAGTTAGGGTTACAGGTAAGCTTCCTGCTTGTGATTCTTTGTTTTTGTCTTAAAACAAATTTTATACATTTCCAATGGTGGAAATAAATGCAATTTTGTCGAAATTGCTCTCTTTAGCTCAGTTTTACAGCATAAAGGTAAACATTTTAGATAGAAACTAAGGGAAACTCACATGTCCAAATTGGTAGTTCTGTACCTACCCAATAATGGCACCGAGAACAAAGCCAGGCCACATCAAGCAAGAGCAAATATAACCAACAGCCATTAAGTGATGTACACTTGATTTCAATTTAATACTAATTTACATTTGTTGAAAAAAAACTAACTGACCACAATTTATTTTAGGTGATGAAAATGACGCTAATGACAATGAACTGGCGACGTCGGGAAATGGTGAGATGGCTAGTCACGTGTGCCACGGAAGTAGGAGCACAGGCTCTTGTGTCAATTATGCAAACGTGGTTCAAATTGTTTCAGCCAATCGAGGCGACTGGGATGGTTGCTACGACCATCATGTCTCATGCTACAATGTTACAGCTAAGTTTGAACTATCATCAACAGGAAGACTTGGCTAACTGTGCTCGTAATCTAGCTTTACAGTGTGCCAGTAAGGACCCTCAGAACTGTGCCCTATGTGCTCTGACACTCTGTGAAAAAGACCCTAGAGCATTTGAAACAGCTTATCAAATAGTCATAGATGCTGCTTCACATATTATGAACTCGAGTCAATTGTTCACAATAGCCCGGTACATGGAGCACCGGGGCTATCCACACCGAGCCTACAAGCTTGCCCTTCTCGCCATGAAAAATCTTCACCTTGCGTACAATCAAGACACTCATCCTGCCATTAATGACATTCACTGGGCGTGTGCCCTCAGTCATTCCCTAGGAAAAAACGAACTAGCAAATGTCATCCCCTTACTTGTCAAAAATGTGCAGTGTGCAACAGTGCTGTCGGACATTTTAAGACGCTGTACACTAACAGCCCCAGGACTAGCCAGTACAGATGGGTCCAAAAGACGAGCTATAAAACTCTTGTCTTATGACAAAAACCCACTGCGTCAGCTGATGGATGCTACAATACACGCATACATTAGCACAACACATTCAAAGTTAACACACATAAGTCCACGTCATTACGGGGATTTTATAGACTTTCTAAGTAAAGCCCGTGAGACGTTTCTCCTGTCTCAGGACGGACATATCAAATTTGCTCAGTTAATTGAAAACATGAAACTTGTTTACAAAGGCAAGAAAAAGCTGATGTATCTAATCAAGGAGCGGTTTGGCTTGTGATAATACGTGTGCACTAGAATACAAAGACTTCTGGCATTCTCAAGTGTTCATCAAAGGGTAGACAACTCTTGTTTACACATATCCAAAACATACTGAGATGTTGTATCTTCCCAATAAGTGTTCAGTGAAGTATCATTGTCATCTCAGGAGGAATGTTGACAAAAGGAGAGATCATTGGAATGTTTGCAACTGGGAGTCGGATCATTGTTTTCCGTTATTCACAAAAGGAGAAATCATTATTTACAAGAGATATGGAAATGTTTGCAACAGGGAGAGATCATTATTTTCCGTTATTTCCAAAGGATGTGTTCATAGTTTGAAAGCATTCAGTATTCATGCAGCAGAATTGGAAATTTGTATTTGATCTGGGAGAATATATTAGAATGGCTGTTTCTGTATTGTTCACAAATGGGAGCATTGATTTTTCACACAGCTGTTAGTGTGTTGACGACAGGAGTATCTATTATATACACAGCTGTCCGGGACCAAGATGATCCAATCATTCTTCTTTATTTACCTCATGTGACTGTGATTTACGTATTTAATCGGCACCAATCATGACAAAGTTCATCAATCATTACATTTCTCCACCGTTATTGTCATGATTACTTGTCATGTGCAATGCCATTTCTCCACCATGATATAAACATTAAAAGATTGAACTATTTGAATATGGAAATTGTACAACATGTCAAATATATGTAGATTTCTCTTGTACAAACTATCGTATATTTAACATGTACAATGTAAGTAGAAAATTGCAAATGCTATATATGTATATATTGAATGTTAAAATATGTTGATTCAATCAAGGCATTTTTATGTGCAAAGACAGTGCTCTATCAGTCAATATTGTTTCTTTATTTTCGTTTCTGATCAACCCATGAGAGGAATTTGTTATCTAAGGCTACATGTATGTTTATAGCTGGGCATTCTTTAAACGTTGTAAAATTAGTCAGGGGAACGTGTTGTTACAGTAGCGAATCAAGTATTGATATTTTTATTGTCTGGGATTTCTCTGTAAAGTGTTTAGCTTTTGACTAATTTCTTTCATTTATTATGGAATTTGGTAATATTCACAACATTTGCTGATTCAATGCAAGTAGTTTGTTTCTTCTGGGACATATCTTTTCCAATGGGGAGAATTTGATTTTTGCCATTTTTCTGAGAATGGGGAGAAGAAGTAAATTATCAAGTGCCATATATTACATGTATACTTCTACTGACCCCCGAAGGCTAGTTAGTATAACACACTATTTTCACCTTTAAGGTACATGAAATCTTCACTGTGGAATGATAGGTCTCGCCCTTTAGTTGGATCTCTGACATTTGATGATCTATTAACATCCATTCCAATTCCCATGAATGTACACAAATGCAATGGTGTGTGGGGTCCAGTTGGGGAGAGTAATTCACGAGAATTAACAAGCGAGAATGGATTGTCATCTTTGATACACCTCATTAGTTTGCGTTTTTGTTTCTTACAGTGCTGAATAACTGTTTCTTAAACTTTTGTGTGTCCCAGTCAGGTAGATAATTGAAAAGGGATCAAGTTGACATTAGTGAATATGTACATGTAAAAAATGTGTGAGAAATTTGAATTAACAAATCCTAGAAAAATTAGCTTTATATTATGATCATGAGTTTACAAAAATTTGTGTATCTTTCATACTTTTAGTTTGATCAAGAACAACAGAAAGAGATCTATTTAAAAAGTAAAAATCAAGTTCGAATTTCTCATCTTATACACAAATGACACAGCAGACGGCAAGACACTATTTAGGAAGGAAGACTCATTTCAAGACATATTAACCAATACATTTTGTGTCCATGTTATAAATTGAACTATTAATATAAAAAGTTATTTTATTGAAGTAAAGGAAACAGTTGAAATATATAAAAAAAAAGATGGATAATAATATTTTGTTTGGAGAAATTACATTATATTTGTTGTGACTTTTATGTTAAGCAATGCCTTGTTCATACTAAATATTGTTTTTTTAAAACTTTAAACTGGTGCTAAGGTTTAATTTAATAGTGTAGTTGTTACAAGATTCTCTGATTGTTTTTTTTTTTTTGCTTGAACTTGTTTATATGAAGACGATGAATTTGTTAAGATTTTTAAACTTTGTTTAATGTACACCTGCCATTTTCCTGGTAGATGAAGAACACTTAATTATAGTTCTTGGACAAGTCTATTACACACAAGACACTCCCAAGAAGGAGATATAATATATTATTGACCCGAAAATATCACTATAGGGGCAAAGCTGAGGTTGATAATAATATACAATTATGGACTTTTTACCCAGTGAATATGCTGTGATATTGACCGGTTTTACCAATATTGACTGTCATGTTAGTGGTGGTCAATATTCTAAAAACCAGTCAATATCACAGCATATTCACTAAGATAAAAGTCCATAACTGTTTTATTATAGTCTGTTTTTATTTTAAGTAGAATAAAACAAGCCCAAAGCTTTTCGCTGAGCTTTTTGCAGACGCCATCTTCCCTTCTCATTTCTACAGTGACAGGTGCCTGGATGTGTGGTCATTTCCAGAAACTATTTTTAGCGTCATCGATATTAACCCGTTTATAGGAAATCCTGTTAATATCACAATTTAGCATATAGTCACGTCTAAACCAATCAGCCAATGATGACATTTATGAAAATAGATTATATAACAATGGTTTTGAGAGTTGAAAAATATGCAATATGACCCTCTCAAAAATGTGATAATTATTTCATTTTGCCACAAGTCAAATATTGATGTTGAGTATATAGCTAAAAACTTATTCTGAAATCAAAAAGTTGATAGTAAAACTTAATTGCATTCTGTCATTAATTTGCAAACTATAGTTATCTTAATCATCAAAAGCAAAGGACACCTATGTATATATGCAAGACAAATGCTAGGGAATACATCCTTAAATGTCTAATCATTAAGACACCACATTCCTCCCCC
Source organism: Pododesmus macrochisma (assembly GCA_032359645.1). Taxonomy (NCBI): domain Eukaryota; kingdom Metazoa; phylum Mollusca; class Bivalvia; order Pectinida; family Anomiidae; genus Pododesmus; species Pododesmus macrochisma. The sequence continues at coordinate 12,455 of JAUMGZ010000022.1, read as the reverse complement.
TTCTGAAGTGTACTATATACATACGGCCATACAAAAATTGTATTTCTGTTATAAACACAACCTACCATAAGGTTTTGGTGTTTACCCTTACCTTGTTATGCCAGTTACAGACAAGCACAGTCAGGACTACTGTCTCTATGTAACTTTATATATATATATATATATATATATAAAACATGAATGAAAAAGAAGAAAAAAATGAACTACCTATGGCTACAGTACTAGTACATTTATATTTTTTCAACAACTAGCAGAAACAAGCATTTTTTTCTTGGCCTAACTTGAAGTTTTTCATACATAACACTTGATATTTGCAATAATTTCTGACACTTTCTTTGTGCAATAATGAACATTTTACATCTTATATGATCTGTTTTCACCTTTCTTTTTTGTGAAAATGTATTCGTTCATTTGAAGTAACCATTGGATACCGGTAATATTTAAATGTTTTGTTGTCGATTTGTTTTCGTGTTTGATGTAGTATGATGATATAAATATTACTTTAAAAACAATACATACATGTTCTTTCTGTCATGGTGTAGTTCAAGGCATTTGTCTTTGACTATGATTGATAAAACTGCTTTATAAATAACCCCTGATATTATAATGTTACACAAAAAAGGATTTTATTTTCCAACTTTACTTTCTTTGAATCTTAGCTTAGAATGTACAATTCTACATCGTATTTTATGAACTTCATCACTATGACGCCAATACTACAAATATTTGTTGGAAGTGGTTAGAAATTAAAACTCTATAGGCTCGATATCAAGTTAAGTACAATACTGTTTTTGTGCAAAAGACGGATAAAAGTTTTGGCTCATGTAATGTGAATTATTTCTTCAAGTACATTTATTTACTGCAATGTATTAGCTGCATCGCTAGTTTTTGGCTGTATCTCAAATTTCTTTAAGTACATTTATTTACTGCACGTCCAGTCAAGGTCATTCTGCTAGGTGCATTACGTAACCACTAGATTGGCTGCAAACAAAAACAGCTCCAATTATCGACATGATCCAAGCCAAGGGACATAACCAAGTTACTGCTCCACAGCTTCTACTATATCCACATAGCCTTAACCAATTGAATGGTGGTGTTCTACCTCAATGCTGACATTTTTACAGTTTTTACGAAGTTTAATAAGTACGGAGGTGCTCTGTACAGGGAGTATTATGTGCTATATATATCTATTATGTATGTGATTTCCTCTTATCTTGCTGTATGTACATTACTATTGTATGTTTTTCTTGGAGTAAAATCACATGTATCACTTCTATTGCCATTTAATGGCAGATTGTTTCAAATTCAGTATTTATTGATTTTGCTATGTCTATTTAATTTGTTGAGCATATTTTGTCATGATGTTGACCAATGCTACCTAACTGTTTCAAGCTGCAGACAGCTCCCCCACATATATAGATGTAGAAAAATATCCTTTTAGATTGTGAAACGTGAAAGCATTGTTGTGCTCTTTAAAAAAGATAAAAAGTCAAACTTTTATTTAAAAAAAAAAAGATGAAGTTAAAGTTATTTATATGTAAATTCTGGTATATTTATAATAACATCTGTTTATTTTAAATCACTTTTTCACACTGAAGTACAAAGACTGAAAAACTGAATTTACTAAATACACATACCAGTATTTGCTCTAAAGAAGAAAAAATATCAGCTTTTAAAAAAGTTTAAATGTATATTAAAGGTTAATATTTATACTTGTAAGAGAGAAAATAACACAGCAGAGAAAGATGTTGATTTATGCGTTATGTTTTGTTTTGACATTACAGATATTTATGTGATTCAGTAATACAGTGTAGTTATGTTGTGTAACATTATATGTTGTAAAAGGGAACATTTTGTTAACTTATGATTTTCTTGATCTGCTGCAAGTCAGACTTTAGGGGTTCATCATAATATTGATGATAGGTGATCAACTTACTACCTAGTACATTTTCTTGCATCTTTTCTCTGAAAAAAAGTACTGTAAACTGCATTTTTAATTGTGGCTAACATATTTTTCATTCTAAAAGCAACTTGCGGCAAATTCATGTTCTTGTCATTGCAGTCTTTCAACAGGCAATGTATTGTGAACATATTTTGCTGCTGTAAGTTTCACATGAATATTGCAACCACAAACTCTTCAAGAACTATACTATGTGAACAAAGTTGTTTTACAGTCGTCGGGGAATAGATTTAGTGATTACCTCCTCGTTCTACACATGATGACTCTAGTGCTCGTCTGCTATAACATACATCTTTAGAATCTAGTCTTTGTGTACGCTCTCAAGCAGTGTACTCCCATTTTTTTCTTTTGATTAATATGTTGGTTAATATGTTGACAAAATTTATAAAGATCTATATGATGAATAAACAAAAAAATTAAAATTGACCAATAAAAAAATATTCAAATAACATAATGATTTTTGTATGTGTTTTATGTTTTAGTTCGTCTGAATCAAAAGTGGACGTTGTCTGAACAAATCCTGTCCTTTCAGTGCTAACTTTTCATGTGTTCACTTTATGAAAAAAGGCTTGACCTCAATTAACAAATTTTCATCAAAAGTTGGTAGGAAGTATTCCTAGGGGAAGAGGATTCAGATTTGTTCAAATGGAGGAGCATGACCCCAAGGAGAGGGGGGAGATCAAAAGGGGAAATCTTCTAATAAACAAGAAGGCTCCGAACCTAATGCGTTGGTGTGTAGTAACTTTAGGGCATGGAGAGCCAAATTTGTTCAAGGCATGACCCTGGTGTCAATTGTCAAAAATAGATTACCGGGTAAGCGTTTTGGGGTCAAAGTTCAACACCACTTCAAATAAGTAAACTTTTCATATTTTGACTTCTTGTCCAAAACTACTGGACCAATTTCATCAAAACTTTGCAGAAGGTATCCCTTGTGGAAGGGGATTCATATTGTTCAAATGATGGGGCTTGGCCTCTTTTGGGGGACAAAATGGGGAAAATTTTACATATTTCAATAATCCTCTAAGAAACTAGATGACTTAAAGCTTTGGTATGTAGTAACTTTAGGGCACATAGAAATAAGTTTGTTCAATTTTTTCACATTTTCGACTTCTTGTCCAAAACTACTAGACCAATATCATCCAAACTTGATTGAAGGCATCCCTGGATAACCAACCTGAGGTCAAAAGTATTCAAATGCTAAAAATTTACTTATAGGCCTATTTAAACTAGATGGCTGTTGAGGCTGGATGGGCTGATCGTCAAATTTTCCCTATATTCACCCCCAAGTGGTCAAGCCCCATTATTTGAACAAATCTGAATCCCCTTTCCTCAAGTGTGCTTCCTACTAAGTTTGGTTGAAATTGGGTCCAATGGTTTTTGGAGGAAAAGTTGAAAATGTAAACATGTGCTATGCCTGCAGTAGCATTGAAATTTGACACCAAAATGTGTAACCATTTTTAACCCCAGGTCACATCTGGAACAAATTTAGTGCTCCATACCACAAGGTTACTACATAATTATACAAGCATAAAGCTCTAGATCTTCTAGTTTATTAAAAGAAGTTCAAGAAATTTCTCTGCAATAGTTAATTTAAAAAAGATTTTGAGTTAAAGAGTTATAATTGACAGTTTATGACGAGATTTTACAACACATTAAGTTAAGATCAGTGGATTTGTTTGTTTATTTGGGTTAAATGGTTGGAGGAAAACGATTAAAGGGTGACCAAGGGAAGCTCTGATCAGCTTACTGGTAATAAGTTCCTGAATTCTGAATAAAGAGTGATATACATTAAATACAGTTTATTCATGATGATTCATTAAACAATGCATCACAATTTCAATCGACTTGACATGACCTAGCATTGCTGTCATGTTAATATCTCTATATTGTAACAGATCTCTCGGGTGTATATTTCAATATGTCTATCACATAACATGTCTCTCAGGTGTATATTTCAATATCTCTATCACACAACATGTCTCTCAAGTGTATATTTCAATGTCTCAAGTGTATTTTTCAATGCCTCGCTTGTATATTTCAAAATCACTGGCCTGTATGTTTCAATGTCTCTATCACATAACATGTCTCTCAGGGTATATTTCAAAGTCTCGCACGTGAATGTTTCAATGTCTCAAGTGTATATTTCAGTATCTCATGTCACATATGATCCTTCCTCCATGTCACATTTCAATATTTTCCTACAAATGGGTTGTGAACAGCCTCCTTACAAAGATTTAGTCATGTAAGGTCCTTCTAACTCATACCCAATCTTTCTGTAATAATTCCTTGTACCAACACCTGTTTAATTAAAAAAGGAAACTTATCAATTTTATCCAAAAAGAAAGATGTTCAAAGGATTATAGTTGTTTACATAGGTTTTATATCATTTACTATCAGTTTGATTAGTGTGCATGTAGTGTGCTACCCCACCAAAATAACTCAATATGAACCCAGATAATATATTATCATCTTGCACCTCAATCTAACTCTGAGTCAACAAGTTCTTGTTCTATCTTGAATGATGAACAGTGTAAAGAGTCGGTTAATAAATTTTTGGCAACTAAATAATATGTGTGGTGCTGACAAAGTTTTGCTAAACAACAGATATGGAGGTAGAAAGAATTTTTTTTCTTCAATAGATATTAAGAGACTTTTTATAATGGTAGTTACAATTGGCTGAAAAACTGTCAAGTTGCCAACTCTCTCTATTTAGGAGGGAGTCTCCCTGTTTTTTACGCACAATTTTCACTTTTGACATCAGTATAATTCCTAAACCTTACTTATCAACTTGCTTCAACTTAGTGTATTGGATAGAACTGCTTAAATGAGGCAGTTTACACTACTATTTGATTATATGGGGCATTGTATATAGGTATTAAAGACATTTTAAGATTTTGCTACACAGTTTCTCCCCATGAAAATTTCAAAAAGTTGGCAAGTATGAACTGTAGGGTAGGCAACTAAATATAATTATATTGGGGAAAGTAGGTCAACAAGTAATATTTTGTTTCCGTTACTATTACTGACAACATTGTGATGAAATAATTACAGATGTAAAACACTGACTCTGAGTGGAGTAAAACCTGAACTGGCTAAACTTAGACTTTACCTGATATAACCGCCATTTTGTGTGAACCGTGTTCTTCTCTGGCAACTCTTTCTGCTTCCTCCATTAACAGCATGCCAAAACCCTATCAAATATAAAACCCTGATATAGAGTCAAGTTATCTTATACCAACAAATATTCTTTACTAGACTTGGTCTTATCTTCCTTGAAGAAACCTTTAAAAACATGTCAGCATTTCACGTGTGGGTGCCAACTACCAAATATACACACACTTCACTGATGATCCAATAGATTCCTTTTGGCTTTATGTGTATTTATCGAAATCGTATTACTCCTCAACATTAAGGGGGGTGAAAATGACAAAAGATTTTTTTTAAAAAAAAAAACATGGATTAGATATGCAGTTTTGTTTTGGACTTAATTGTTTTGGAACAAATTTAATGGACCAGTCAGAATGTAGCAGAGAATACACTGACCAATCAGAACCCAACAGCCACATAAGACATATGCACAATAAGTTCAGTTTTAAACTTTATCTGTATCTTACCAATACAAAGTTGTGTACCAAATTTAGTTTGTATTGGTAATTTCTACACACTGTTTCTAAATAGATGCTTGTTTGTTTAATTAGGGTTTAACTGCACTTTCACAAGTCTCTAGATCAATGTATCTGATACGTTTTGATTTATAAGACGACTTACGTATATTCTGTGACTATTCAGTTGAATTGAATCCTCTGGCAACACATTAAGAAGTTATTTTCACATAGGTGCGGTAATTTTGATATTAAGTGTTCTTACCTGGTGCTGGAACTTAGTTGGATCTCTAGCATGTACGGGTACCACACTGCCGTACACGTGTAGCTCTCTGACTATAGAACATCCTCCCTTTAGTTCGGGGCGGAACGTGTCTGCGGCACATTTACGCAATCTTAACAGGCCAATGAGTATGTCTTGTTCTGGGTCTTCATATGATAAAAATGTCTCCCATCCACCATTTGCAACATAATCTCTCCTTATCAGCTCGGCCTAGATGAGAAATAGGTTAAAAATGTCATTGCTTAATCTCCTAATTACCTCAGCCTGGATAAAAATATATACTTTTTTCATTTCATATTATCTTTGTTTAAATTCATGCAGTGCCAATGCATCAGACCAAGTCTGTAAGGAATATTACAATGTTTGTACAAAAATGTACATGTTTACCTCAAAAGGCCGAACTTTATGATGAATTTCTTGAATGCCGACTTCGCGGGTTCGAACGTCCCTACACTGCGTGCCTAAATCCTTCATTCTTGCCAGGGCTAACTCTCGTAAGTTTCCATGTTCAACACCAGAACTAACCAATGGCATTGGGATATCTCTACAAATGTAATCATAGGACAAGCGGTCAGACAAAAACGGTTTTAAAGATTTTTACCTTGTGTACACATATATAAATATTGACAATAAAAGCAAACTTTCTCTGACAGTTAGGGTACTATCAAATATGAATTCTTTTACTCTATTGAAATATTTTCATCTTAACCAAGAATTTGTTCTCTATATTTATTCTTTTAATCTATGAAAATGAATTCAACTTCAAATAAAATGTTTACTCTGAAAAAATATATTTAAACTTTTGCACTCTATCTGTTACTACCTTTTAAGTGATCTGATAAGGAAAATGTAAGTGTATTCCCTTTATATCCTCCATTAAGGTCGAACTAAGGCTAAATATCTTACCTCTGTACTCTGTACACCCTTGTCCAGGGTGGAACTAAAGCCAATATTCTAGCAACAAGGTCTATTAGCGTGCTGGGAGGGTAACTCTTGTATCGTCCTGTCTTCCATAACTCATACAGACCTACAGGAAACAAAACAACATTAACTCATTCCACCCTGGATTTTGACAGTAGACAATGCAATTCAATAATTTGGAAGAGTATAAATGTGACTATAGCGGTCAACAGGATAAAACATTCCACACATGTTGTTAAAACTATCATAAATCTCAATTAATACCGGTAAGTCAGTGTTGAGTTGAAGGTGAGAAATCATAAGTTTTGTTTTTACAAAATGCCTTCATCAATTCCAAACAAGAAACACACAGAGCAGGTCACCTGAATTGATTTTATAAGTATTTGACATAATTCCTTTTTACCAGGAAGGTTTTAGCAAAAGTTTACATATCAGATGCACATCCTCTTTAGACAGAAAGACAGGTAATATGAATTCAGAATATCTTGTATTTAAACATTTTTGAATTGAGAATTTACTTCATTTATAAACATTGTTAGCAAAAATAAATCAACACGTTTTTTGTGAGCTGTTAGTTTCAAAACTATGTTTTAGGGATTTCTTATTTTTATTGCTCCTATGCTTGTACCAGTAATGTTTGTTCAGCACATGCAATGAAACGCTGAAAAAAATTAACCCAGCATTCAAACAAACCTGTTCCTCGAATCACTAAAGTTGGGTATATCTTCAGACCATCTGCTCGGAAAGCTGGATTTTCGAAGAATTCCTACAGAAGGTAAATGTATAAATTCTTCACTGCTATAAATAATTGAAGGTTTAAGAACAGAAACTGTAATATTTGGTAAATAAATGACATCTGTTTAGAACTATTTCAGTATCTACAGAACAATTGATAAGTTAATATGATCACTACAGTGTAGCCTCGTTTATCTGTTCTTCGTTTATCTGGTTACCTCGCAATCTAGACATTAATCATTAGGAATGGATATCCCTAACATTATTAAGCCCTGTTAATTCTAAGTCTGTATCATCTACTGTACAACTGACACCATTTTGCTATCACGTGTGCAATCGCTATCTAGCAAACATTTTCACTTACCAAAATTGACATGCATTATGTGTAAGACCATATCTGCATTTAGTTGCAAATAATGGATGAGATAATCTTACTATAAATTGCTCTATGTCTCTTTCCCAGCCAACATTCGGCAGGTCTGGCATCATGTGGGCCACCACTTTGAATCCTGCATCCTTGGACATTCTAAAAGACTCGCACACTGCCTTCACTGTGTGACCCCTGTCAGAAACAACGTCAGAGATAAACTAGGAAATAAAACTGGTATAGTGATAAAGACTTGCATACTGCCTTAACTGTGTGACCCCTGTCAGAAACAACATCAGTGATAAATAAGAATTACAACTGGTATAGGGATGAATGACATAGAAGTAATCAAAACAGAATCTAACATGAGCATAACTTCAATATTTGTTTTCGATAACTGGGGGTTTGGCAGCATAACAAGGTTTTATATAGCATGGAAAACAATTATTGATATGCTGGGTTGGTGGTGGGGGTGGGGCATTATAATGGGAGCACTGATTAAAACACTGTAAAATCAAATTGAGTTATCTTCCCTATTAACCCACAGTCAAACGCCAATCATCCAGCCACCATTGTTTTCAGTGAAATATTTAAATGGCTGGATTAAAGAGATAAATTTCATTAAAATATCGAACATCTGTTCATAAAGTAGGTTGCTGGGATGTGGGGGAACTGAAATACTGGACACTAAAATAAGAAGACATACACCATGATGTGACAGAGTAAAGTATCATGTCAATGTGTCTGTGGTGTGATATTTCAGAGAGACAGCACTATAAAACCCCCATAAGTGTGCACTGTCACAAGCAGACACCCTCTTGATATGACCTATACATGAGTTAAAGGGATGCTAAACCCCAATTAAAAATAAACATACACCATGATAGCTAATTAGTACTTTTGTTCCTAAGATGGGAATGGATTACAGATGTAGAGACTGAATTAACAGACTTCATAATTGACTGTAACATAAATTATACCTATTGGTGTCACGAGCCACGTCTTCGTACACACTCTGAACCCCGATCTCCTGACGTGTACAGCCATACTTCAACATGTCACTACAAGCATAAAAAGAATATCAAATAATCAATTGAACCACATTCGATAAATTTATTGCTCTTTACATCTTTTGATAAAAATGATAAGAGTAGAGCAAGTAGATCTACAATGTGGTCATATATTTTTTTTTTAAAGAAAATGTACATATAGATTTTAAAGGGACAAATAACAGATTTGAGGGCAAGCAAATTTTGAAAACACATATGATGAATCAACCAATTTTCAACTTCAGCAACTAAAATAATTTACACATATTAAGGAAAATGACCGATCTTTTATCAAATTACACTTGTCATTCTTTTGATTCTGCAAACTGTAAAAACAACATGGATGAACAAAATTAATAAACTCAAATATTTTGATCAATTTAATAATGCAGAAAAAAAATACCAGTACTTAACATTTTAAGGCGAAATAAAAATATATTTTTTGAAAATAATTTATTCCTCTCGAAAGAATCTGAGAATGGAAAATCCAATAAATGAAAAATTATTTTTGTGCTGCTCATCTTAAAACTGGTTGGCGAAGATGTTTTAATTTCTATTTGAAAATCAAGAATATTGTCATTAAAAAGGATCTTCAGTATAAAAACTATGTAAGGCGACTAATGAAAAGCATTAAATACATTATTCAAAATGACTGTCAGATCAGTAACCCAAACCTACATTTTCGCGAGATGTAAAACAATGATTGTGTAAGTCATACCTCATGTGTTTTCTAAGGCAATAATCAGGTCTCGTTTCAATCGTGATACCAATACATTTTGTCCGACTTTTCTCTGAATATCTGAAAATGAAAATATGTTTCCTGTCAAAGTAACCACAATATAACCACAATAATAATTTAAATATCAATTTTTTTTTGAAAAGCAGTTTGAATCACATTCTTTGCTGTAACACTGGCCTTTGGATTCTAGAAATTGATAGGAATCTTAGACTGGCTATAATGATGAAACATTCTTTGTGTTACATTATGTGCAGAGAGGAGTAATGCTCTAGAATTAAGGATAGTCTGCACTCATAAACACTTCCACGTGATTAATACTAGAGACATACCACTAGTCTGCACCCAAAGACACTTCCATGTGATTCATACCAGAAATATACCAAAAGTCTGCACCAAAAGACACTTCCATGTGATTTATACCAGTAATATACCACAAGTCTGCACCAAAAGACACTTCCATGTGATTCATACCAAAAATATACCACAAGTCTGCACCAAAATACACTACCATGTGATTCATACCAGAAATATACCACTAGTCTGTACCCAAAGACACTTCCATGTGATTCATACCAGAAATATACCACTAGTCTGTACCCCAAGACACTTCCATGTGATTCATACCAGAAATATACCACAAGTCTGCACCAAAAGACACTTCCATGTGATTCATACCAGAAACATACCACAAGTCTGCACCAAAAGACCCTTCCACTTGATCCATACCAGAAATATACCACTAGTTTGCACCAAAAGACACTTCCACTTGATTCATACCAGAAATATACCACAAGTCTGCACCAAAAGACACTTCCACTTGATTCATACCAGAAATATACCACTAGTCTGCAACAAAAGACACTTCCATGTGATTCATACCAGAAATATACCACTAGTCTGCACCCAAAGACACTTCCACTTGATTTATACCATAAATATCCCATAAGTCTGCACCAAAAGACACTTCCATGTGATTTATACCAGAAATATACCACTTACATAACCAAGATTAACATTGTACTGTTTGTTTAACTGGTGTTTGATGTATTTTTAATACATTCTAGGTCACATACTGGCAGTGTCCACTTGCAACAGTGTGAACTCGGGCCGACTTGTACAGTGCCATGCAGGTCTCCGTGGATTACCACAAAGCTGTAGCATTTACATAATATCTAACTGTTCTGATATCAAATCTGTGGTATCAGTTAAATATACACCGATGTCTGACAATGAAGTCACAACATTAACAGTGCAAAACACTTAGATACACATCACTACAGGGAGCAATTCATTCCACTTATTTTATCCTCCCAAACTGAAAGACCTAATATTCTCAATGAAATTTAGACCTGGAAGTCTCACTTAAATTTAGACCTTGAAGCTTCAATCACATTTAGACCTGGAAGTCTCACTCAAATTTAAGATTCAATTAAATTTAGACCTGGAAGTTTCAATCAAATTTAGACCTGGAAGTCTTACTCAAATTTAGACTTAGGAAGTTTCAATCAAATCTAGACCTGTAAGTTTCAAAATTATGCCTGTAAGTTTCAACCAAATTTAGACCTGGAAGTTTCAATTAAATTTAGATCTTGAAGTTTCAATCAAATTTTAGAATTGTAAGTTTCAATCAAATTTAGACCTTTAAGTTTCAATCAAATTTAGACCCTGAGGTTTCAATTGAATTTAGACCTGGAAGTCTCAATGAAATTTTCAACAATTAAATTGGTATGTGTAAAATGTGATATTCTCAATCAAATTTATACCTGGATGTTTCAATCAAATTAAGACCTTGGAAGTGTCAATCAAATTTAAACCAGGAAGTCTTAATCAAATTATGAACTGTAAGTCTCCATCAAATTTAGATCTGTAAGTTTCAATCAGATTTAGACCTTGACGTCTCACTCAAATTTGAACCTGTAAGATTCAATCAAATTAAGACCTGGAAGTCTCAATAAAAATTTAACAATTGAATTGGTATGTGTCAACTGTGAGGATCAAGTCATAGTCTTATTGATACTACTTACTTGACAGCCTCGTCTACACTGCTACTTGTGTGACCTGACAAGGCATCGTGGAGATTGCGTACAAAATAATCTCGATAATCATCGGGTAGACTCATAAACGTTCCTCCCATGACAATAAACTCTACCTTCTCAACACTGTGTCCCAGAGACTTCAACTGTAAATTTACAATAGTGAATAAACAGGAAGCAAAACACCAAAACAACCAAAATCTGACTCTTGAACTGAAATGATTTTCGAAGATACATTTACTTCCATTTGGGGAATAATTCAGCAGGCAATGATATTAACGAGTAGAAAGGATAACTACAGTATCTTCAAATTACATAATTATATTCCCTTTATCCAGTACTGAAAAGCTCTTGATTTTCTTCCCGTCTGACTAGTCTCATTACTAAAGTCAAAACAATGATTATCAGTAGCCTCAGATCAAGAATTATTCATTAGGATTTATGGCAATAAGAACATTCTGAAGATGACAGCCATGTAAGAAGTTTAATGTTAGAATAAACTTTATAATAATTAACATGATATTCATTGTTCAACTTTCAAAATGTAAAATACATTAGGTAAACATTGGTGCACTACTTTTGCATCCCAATAAACTGAAGTGTCACAAAATAAATACAGTACTGTTATAAATTGTTTTACAAATTCTCTAGAGCACAGTTACAGATCAGATAAGCATACAGTTATATTAGTTTGTTTGTTTGTTTGTATTAAGGGCTTATTGTCCGATTAACAGCTAAGGTCATTTACGGACGTGCCAGTTTTACT
>JAUMGZ010000021.1:0-87936 GCA_032359645.1 Pododesmus macrochisma | reverse complement strand
TGGTATTGTTACCTCACCGCGACACATTTTAATGACAGTTGTATTTTTTAATGGTATTGTTACCTCACTGCGACACAATTTAATGACAGTTGTATTTTTTAATGGTATTATTACCTCACCGCGACACATTTTAATGACAGTTGTATTTTTTAATGGTATTGTTACCTCACCGCGACACATTTTAATGACAGTTGTATTTTTTAATGGTATTGTTACCTCACTGCGACACATTTTAATGACTGTTGTATTTTTTAATGGTACTGTTATCTCACTGCGACACATTTTAATGACAGTTGTATTTTTTAATGGTACTGTTACCTCACTGCGACACATTTTAATGACTGTTGTGTGGTTTTCAGTGTCTGTGAATCAGATGTACCGCAGATGTTTTCTATAAATCTAGTACATTGCATCATTACCTAAATGGTTTATTTTTAACATGGAAATAATATTTTACTAAGTAAATAATAACTTTTACCTTATTAACAAACTCTTCTTGTTCTAAGTCACTGTTTACCATGACACAGGTAAGATGTGTTTCCATGACAACCAGGTGAGAGAAGCTAGGATCTCTGGACAACAGGACTTTACTCAGACTGCTAAATCTATAGAAGAGATGATTTATTATTAACAATACCCAGTACATGTATGTATTTCTGAAGCAATTGGTTACACACAACCTTTACAAGAATATTTTGGATTACATTACAACCAAAGGCTCGTCGATATCCATATGGTTTCAAAGTTTGTATGCTAAACATATGTGTTGGTATCAACAGCTCAAGGTTATAACTTAAACAATCTTTACCCCGTTGTCATAAGGATGCTACATATACATGTAATGATATTAAATGTCAAAATGCTGTCATTTTCTATTCTCTGGGGGAAAAATCATAAACCAAACTTGTTTCTCCATACCCTAAAGTTGTATGCAAACGTTTAGCTATTGGCCCTCTAGTTAATAATTATAAGAAGACAATTTTTGAAATTTGATATTCGCCCATAATTGCTCCCCCTTAAGAGGTCCTGTTGATAAATATTCCAGATAATAAGAAATAATTGATTTATTGTTTGTAATTAATGACACAACAAAGAATGTTTACCTTTCTACTGCTGTATGTGCCTTCTGTACATTACAAACACACAATGCCTTCTCACCGGTAGATGACAAAGAAAGTGTAATGACAGACTGACTGACAACAGCGTCGGTCACCACCATATCTTGTACACAGGGTGGAAGGTACATTGTCTTATGGAGATCAATGTCTTTGTCTTGAGTACTACCTTTCGTCTGAAACCCGGACACCCTCCATTGTCTCTTGCCGCTTGATTTCCTTGACTGATATTTACCACTCTTACCACTGAATTTATTCTTGTACCAGGGAGAAGTTTGTTTAGCATTGTGTACATCATGTAGAGTTAATAACTTGTCCTTCCACATAGCATCTCCCGTGTGACATGTATGGTAGCTGTAACTAATACTAGCCCCAAGTTGCTCATCCTTGTAGGTCTTTATATGCTGTGGATTATCATTAACATATTGTTCTATGGTAATAACATGAAGAACCATTCTGTCATCAACGATCAGTAGGGACTCTAAGTCAGGAGAAACGCTCCAGAACGAAACAGAATTAATTTCTAGATTTTCCAAATCTATTTTCAGCTCTGCAAACTGTTTTTCAGTCACGAGGTGATAAAAATCTTAGAACCAAATTAAGGATTATAATGTTTTAGCACTTCTTAAAGCTGATTACAAGAGTATAGTTAAATATTGAAGTGATTGAAAAGTACTTATTTAATAGGTTAAGGAAACACCTTCTGGTGTTCTCTCACACCCTTTTAGCATCATGGTACCATGGTGCTATAGTTTGACCTATGGTGCTATTTTTTTCAACTGTCATCATGTTTTATAGGTGCCACAATTTTGATGACATTGTCCTATGGTTTTCTTTTGACCAATCCAATTGTTCTATGAAAATTTTAAAGGGAAATCACTGCATTCTGAATAAATTCAATACATACATAATTTTGTTACATAAAACAAATTTTGAGGGAAATACGCTATAATAAAAATTTACTCAATACTTTGTGCTCTGTGACCATCCTAAATCGGACCACATGAATAAAAAGTCTTGAGATTTGCTATGACATAATTTGAATTCTTTCGTTTTATTCTGGTACGTGCTGAATTGATTGATTTATGATATTTGGTTTGTCAATGTCTTTTGTTCCGTGCCTTTGGACGCCACTTACTCTTATTTTTACAATATGGTACTGAATTCAAAGAAAGGATACAGAAACTGGATAATGAAATATCAAAAATGATGATTCGGTCATCTGCAATTTGCAAACATTTCTCTGTGTTGTTTACTGGTAGAGTGATTGTTGATATTACATGAAGTGTTCCATCCTTACATCTCAGGATGACAAGCTTGTCTTTATTTCTCACAGCAACTATGTTCCCTATATAACAGAGCAGCTCTGTTTCTTGTAAATCGCTTGGTGAATCACCTGTAAGTCAACAAGAGGCCCATGGGGCCTTAACGTCCATCTGGATTAGCATTTGAATACTTTTGATCCTAGGGTCAAGCCTTGAACAAAGTTGGTTCTCCATGCCCTAAAGTTACTACAAACCAAAGCATAAAGCACTAGCTAGGCCTTCTAGTTTATAAGAAGATTTTTGAAATTTTGTCAAATCTTCCCCATTTGGGCCCCTAAGAGACTTTCCCTGGGTACTGAGCCCCATCATTTGAACAAATATGTACCCCCTTTTACCTAAGGATGACATCAACCAAGTTTTGGTGGAATTGGTCCAATAGTGTTGTAAAAGAATTTGAAATTGTTAAAAGTTGACATATTTGCGATATATACAGTGTTGAACTTTGACCCCGTAATTGTATTATTAGAAGTTTTTGAAATTTTGTCAAATTTTCCCCTTTTGGCCCCCTAGTGGTGCCTCCTGGGGGCCCAGCCAATTCATTTGCATATATCTGAATCCCCTTCCCTTAGGGATACTTCCTACCAAGTTTGGATAAAAATGGTCCAGTGGTTTAGGTGAAGAAGTCGAAAATGTTAAATGTTGACGACGGACGGACAGGATTTGTATGAGAAACTTAGTCCACTTTGGACCTTTGGTCCAGATGGACTAAAAATATCTTTCCTCTTTACTCACATTCTTTATATGTGGATTGACACAGAAGACTTCTTAATTGGGGTTAAATGTCCCTTCAACACAGGTCAAGTTTATATTAATAATGTCTGCTTGTGACAGTGCATACTGATGGCGACTCGCTGAAATATCATTCTGCAGACATATTGACACGATACTTAACTTGGTCAACTGTTCCTTCTCTTACCCAGAAATGTTGAGCACTTAGAAAGGAGCGAGAAGATTATCTAATTTAAATATCTTATGTGCGACGCAGTATGGTAAGCTGTTTTTATATAAATTAACTATTTCACTAAAGTGTAAATCTTTTACACTTAAGTGTAAGGGAGATTTACACTTAGGTGAAATAAATGTTCTTTTCTTCTTCAGGGAAATAAAAAGTTTTTACACTTGGGGGCCATCCATAATTATCATTCTTTTTCCAAAGTCTGAAAACTGCATGCTAGGGGGGAGGGTGTTTGTTTGTCATAATTTATTTTACACGCTTATAATTCCGGAAATCACAACCTTTCAAAATCTGGAATCTGGCGCCTTTTTGTTTCTTATCGTGCTCTACACCTCGTTCGCCAGAACGAATGTGACCTTGTTTACATTATTTGAGAAATGGCGCAACAACCAATGTTTCTGCCGTAAAGTGACTTTGAATTTTCTACTGTCTGAATAATGTCTTTCATTTCATTATCGGTCAAAAAGTAATGAATAATTTGTCTTTTGTGTCTGTCTATTTGGTCGATTAGATGGTATAACCAGTCTGCAACATCTATGCAGTGTATTGCTTAAATGGCCTTTGAGCTCAGTAGTTGGGTTGTCAGAATTTTTGTGAAGTTGAAAAATAAAATAGATTACACATTTAACCTATGTTCCTTTTGTTTAAACGTCCCCACCTTTGTATTAAATATTTTTAATTAGTCACATATAATGAAAGTACCCAATACTGAAAAAACAAGTGAACTATGTGTATAATAGCACATACTGCGGTATAATAAATGATGATGTACACTTTTGCAGGGGGAGAGGGGGTTTGAGAAAAGAGTGCTGTTTGCAGACTTTGGAAGAAGGATGATAATTATGGATGACCCTTAAGTGAAATACAATACAACTGTGACAGATTTACCCCTTTTATGAAATGGGATTGCCCTGTCTAGTCTATTACCTGTGTGAAATGTCAATTTAACAGCAGGGGGTGAAAGGTGGGGAAGAAACAAATGCCCTGAGGATTACTGCCAGAGTGCTGTGCTGTGCTAATTATATATGTAAAACGTAACCTACAGGTAATTACATAATTACATTCATAAAATAATGAAGTAAATGTAACTGGAATATTTTGACAGTAAAAAGAACAAGACATTTCATTGTTAACAGTCAATGACTTTATTCATGATGAGTTTCCATATCAATCAGACAAACAAGATCATCTACATCTAAATGTCATCTCCGTGCATCACATGATCACTAATCATGTGACTGTCACATGATCACTAATCATGTGACTGTCACATGACTTTCATTTTAACCTTCACATGTAAGAAAAAACATTCAAAACTGTTAACATGTTAATGATGATTCAATGAAAATATTCCCTGGAACTTATCAGTGTAAAAAAATGAACTAACTACTACAAGATGAGAAAAACAGGACATCTTAACCATAAACTAATCATTGAAAAATGACATGGCGATTTCTGTACAACATTAAACATGCAATTATCACATTAATGCAAACCTTACCATTTAGAGGGATCATGGGTTAAAAGTTATATTTATAGGACCATTATCTAGAACAAAGGTCTCGGATGACATTAACTTGCGAGTTAAAAAAATTATTACCGGTAGAGTTCATTCAACATTAGTAATGAAATGAACAAATAATTTCACAAAATTGGAATGTCAATACATTAGAATTTTATGTTTTTAAGTCTGTACAAGTTATATATAATATAAAAGTTGTGTTTCAGTTTAATATAATAACCTTTGATCCCTCTAAATTAGAATTTTGTTTTTCCATAAGACAATAACACCCAACAGACATTTGTATTTTAAAATGTGACAATCATAACAACACTTACGCAACATCATACACTTAGTTTGTATATTCTTATAATTTGCATACAGAACAAAATTGCAACATTCATTTTATTGCATAAATCACTAGTTTTGATTTTGCTTGTTTTACTCGACTAAATACAATGGCCATGTAAGCACACAGACATTGGGTATCAAGGAGAGTTATAGTTGGTGAAACCCTTGGAAGACACATATGGACAATATCTCTCCGTGTGTAGTATTTTAGCTACTCGACAAATCACAACATCCCACATTTTTCCACAAATAATGAAATTTTGTTTTAAATGAGTGAACACAGTGTAAAAAGAAGACATTTCATTTCATATTTACTAAAAAAAAATATTAATTAAAACTTCAAATATCTGTTAATACTTCAAATTAAATGGGTTTTCAGTGGTGTTAAAAATGATTTTTAACAGACATATTTTCATGACAATGCATGTTAGACGACTTTTCTATTATGATAAACTTATAAACACCATTCATCTTATTTAACAAACAACCTCACACTCAACATTGTTATTATCATATTAAACACAACTTCAGTACTTTCTCACATGCAACAGAGTTGCCAATCTTTTGTTATAGTACGTAAAAATTTGTTTTAAAACAAAAAGATAATTTATTAAAAAAAAATTAACTAAATGAATAAACAATTTCATTAGAATTAAGAGCAAGCACTATCTTATGCAAATAAAAATGTTCTGAAGGGTTGTCAAGGGAACTGAAAATGAATCAATCAACACTATTGTTTGTGACCAATACATGTTTTATAAATGTAGTAACAAGAGTCTGCTGAACCTTGCAACTTGAATTTCAGTAATATCTTATATTTCATCAATGAAATTAACTCCTCAGTAAATTTATGTAATATATTTGAATATTATATGTATCGTTAAACTTTGTTTCATTGTAATGATTGATGGCAAATCAATACAGATAAAAAAGCAATTTTAGGTTGTCTCCCTTGACAACCCCAGCAGTAATCATATTTCACTAAAGACAATAACAATCATTTACACTACAAATTTAAATCTAATCTACAATGTATGTTATTTACAATGATCAATCATAATTTTTTCTATATACATAATAAACTCCATTACGGTTCCTCAAATTCATAGTTACTTCAATTATCATTTTACAAAATACTGTTATGTCATTATCAACATTTAAACAGTATTATCTTTTGTTACTGCTCTGATTTTATTGGCTTAACAAATAGTTATTTATAAATCAATGACAGATTTTTCTATTCTGTAACAGTGTTACCATACATGCACATCCATCAATTTATTTGTTGATTTTTATAATTTTCATTCAATGACATAATTATCTTTGTAGTTAACATGAAATGAGGCTTTCAATGTCTGAATGCAAATGCCATGAAAATAGATACATTCATGGTACCTCCTATGACATCAAAATTAAAAGTGAAACATTAAAACTTTACATTCCTCTCTCATATTATGAATATTTGTTCTATATTTTTCAAGTAAATATTTTATTTACCTGTTTACCATCTACTCAACTCTATCTAGCTTTAAAAGGTGTTTATACTGGGCAATATTAATTTATTAAAATAATAAAATGACAAACTTTAAATAAAAATACAAGTAAATACCAGTTCTTTCATTTCTAGGACATGCTACTTGAATTGTTCATTTTTTCAAACAACAAAAAATGTTATTTGAAAGTCAAACTATAATTTGTTATCCCTGGTCCCTCCACAATGATGTTTAATTTCCCATTCTCGTGTAGCTTTACTTTTGGTCGAGAACATTTTGAGTTTGAGAAATGTCCACTTCAGCCTCACATCATTATAGCATTCTTCTGTGTGTATTTGAGTGAAGTTGTTTAATTTTAGTTTGGGGACACACTGTTGCAGTTAGGTCTAGAACAATGTACACAGAAACACTACAATGAAACAAACTGGTATACCCCAAAAAGTGGGTTTGTGGGGAAATCTTAAAATTTGATTTCAACCATTTTAATCAAATTTTAGGTCTTAACACTAAGGATTAAAAGTATTGATAAGACATGACTACTTAATTCTTGTAAAACATTTCTCCAATGTATAAACATGATAATGTAAACTAATTTATTCCATTAAAACCCACATGCAAAACTCTTATTTATGTTTTTAAATTATACAAAGTAAATTCAAACTACATATAAGAATGTGATTGATCATTAAAATCAAATTTACTTAGGTAATTTAACAATTTAAAAATACTGCAGAAAAACTGCATAAAAGAACTATAGGCATACCAGATGCTGGTTTTGTAGCTACGATATATCATTAAAGTATGTATAATCAAGAAAGAATAAATCTAAAACGTAAAACTGAATGTATAATATATAAAAGTAAAAACACTTCCTTACTTGTTAAAATTAAATCAATGGAATCATATTTGATTAAGTTAGCAATTAAGAACACTTGAGCCACTCATCAGGAAGAGTCTTCGCTGGCCCCACTTCTCTGCATCTAGAGTTTTTACAGTCACACATTAATAATTTGAGATGTAACATTCCTATACAGAAATGCAACTAACATCAAATTACACAATAAAATTAGTAAGTCTTTCCCAATTTTCTTGTTGTTGTAGTTGCTAGACAAGTTATGCTTTTGAAAGAAGTTCGAATGATGACAGAGGTTTTCTGATAAGGCCCAAGTGTTCTTAATTACAGTTTGCAACTCAAATACATTTATTTGGTGACAAAACTTGTAATCTTAATTTGTCAGTTCTTCAGTTTTTAAATGTTGTTATTTTTAACATGTCATTTAACCATAAATCAAAATCCTATTTTATACCTAGTCAACAAATTCATAGAAACAATAACATATAGAGAACTTCACTGTGTACTGGTACATAAAAAAGTTTTACAAAAGAAATCGTCCTTTTCAAAAATGAGTAGTTAAATGAGGAGTAATGTTGCCACAATGGAAGTAGAAGCAGACGTGTGATTTCTAATAACAGCCAAATCCATCTACACCAGCACATATTCCTAATAATATCACATGTACCCCACAAAACATTGCAGTATCTCGACACGGACACTGGACTCCACAACACCTTGTTCTTTGACCTATATATCCAAGTGGCTTACAGGTCTATAACTATCAGTATGAACTATGGGAAATGACTGGCACAATGGTAGAATGTCTTTTTCACGTGAAACTGAAAGTAAAGGTGGAAATAGATAAGATAAGCAACTGGAGCTCAAAATAACCTTAAAAGTTGTAGATATCTGATATCAGATGAACACATTCTTAGTAAATTTTTAATCATTTGTTGTTTTTGTTTTTTATAAAAGCTAAAAATATAATTATCAAAAGTTTTCTAAACAAAACAACTTGGGTAAATGTTTGTTGGTAGTAGTTTCCTTCTTCTCCATTCTTATTTGGATGTTGTTCAACCTTATGGATGATTCATACAAAAATAAACTCATATTAAAATCAATTTTTGGTAGAATGGATTCTAACTCTTTTTAAAACACTCATGAAATGAAACTAGAATTGGACTCAAAACCAAAACTATGCTACCAGTGCCATACAAAATATATTTATGAAGCGAGTTCATCACTGGGAAGCAGCCATACGACCATGGCCCTCGAGCATTAGACATGGAAGAGGATAGTTCAAAAGCTAGATCAGAAAAAGCTTATAAAAATGTTTTTGTTACCATAACAACAAGACTTACCTTGCAGCTGTGTATGCTTGGAAGTGAGGCTGGGATTGTTCTTCTGCAAGAGCAGCTGCATGGTCCTGCAAGAAGGCATAATAATTTTAGTAAGTAAAAAACTTTAAATACATATTGAAAGTGCTCTGTAAATTGAAGTTTTAAGATAAATTACCATAAAACAGTTTTGCTGAGTATTTAAATATTAGGACTTTACACTATAATCACTAATTTTTACTTAATACTTAGTTACATCATCCATCACAACAAATTTTTACTTTTACAACTTCTGCTTATTTATTGTCTCCAGCTTCAATTCTTTGCAGACGCCTAAATTTGTCTGAATGTTCACTGTTGGTGGTTGGAATATGGGACTGTCTCAGGCAAGTGCCCCCCCCCCTATATATAATATCTCTTCCACTTCACACAAAATCATTAATCTGAAGCTGAAGTCATACTACAAAGCATTTAGTCCCCAACCTATACTGAAATGTCTCTTACTGTATGGCAGATTGGTCATTATTACAAGACAATCATAATGGATTTAAAATAACATAGCATCCCTTAAACTCATGTATAGGTCATATCAAGACAGTGTCTGCTTGTGACAGTGCACACTTATGGCGACTCTATAGTGCTGTCTCACTGTAATATCACGCCCCAGACACATTGACACTACTTCTCTGCCACATTATCCTGACACCAAGCCAACCAGTCCTCCTCCAACCCAGTAATGCTGAGCGCTTAGCAGGAAACGAGTTATTTGTCCAATTTTAATGTCTAAGGTTATGACGTCGCAGAGATTCGAACCCACGACCTAGGATTCGAGCACCAAGCCAACGGCCTAACCACTGGGCCACTGCACTGGTGCTCAGTTAATGTATAGGATCCTCAGTTAGATGAATAAATACCTACCTCAATGGACATGGCCGAGAGAATGGGCTGGCCAGCGGCATTCTGACTGTACATTTGTTGGAGGGCAGCAACACTTGGATGAGTCATATACTGTAAAAAAAAAAAAAAAAAAAAAATCTAATATTGATACTTCAAGAATATTTTTCAATTTAAATGAGGGGAATTGAGAAGTTTCCACAAATTCATACATGGAAGTTCAATTTTTTTATTTCTATGATCCTAAAGTTTACACTTGATTAATTTTGATATTTACATACAGAAAATAAACAGCTTCCATGACAAGATATCCTAATGGAGAAATATTACTACTAATAACTTTTTACCTACAGAAGTGTAAAAATACAGCAATAGAACAGATTACCAAAGTTGTTTTCAGATGACCTTAAAGAGACGTAAAATAGTTTATTTCAGTTGAAAAAAAAAAGAAAAACAGACACAAATGATAAGGATATCATTCATTATTATGCAAAATGAAGTTTACCCAAACTGGTGTTATATATAAATATATAGATACAGTAAACAAGACATTGTAAATTAATTATTAGGTTATCATTGCAAATAAGATAAAAGGTTATCATTCCAAGATTCCATATACATTATTATTACTACGATATGGTTATATGTTGGTACTGTACAATACAAAATGTACATCACTAACTTCTACTGATCTAACAACACCTTATTTGTTTAAATATAATTTAAAATAGCAACAAAAGTTTTATAAGATCTTATAATCTTTCAGTGACTCTGAATCATTGCAACCTAGATATGAAAGTGTTTCATTGCCACTTATATCAATGAAAGGAGGTTTACGAGAGTAGAAAATGTACAAAACTACATAATATATGTTCAAGCCAAAAAAGATGATTTAGAAAACAAACAAAAATGGCATTAAAAATTAACTTTCAGTCTTTTCTTTGGTTCAATGATTAAGGTCACCACAAGGTCATTGATATATTTATTTTCATGAAAAATTACAATGTAATTTCTGTTTATATTCACACAAGATATTTAGCTAATCACCTCAAACCGTGTCAAAGCATGCATTTAATACAATGTTCATTTTGTGTAGCAGTAGCCTCCCTTTATTATTACACAGTTACAGCCCATGGGGTGTACACGTAATTCTAAATATAGACACACACATCATTGATAAACACAATATCAAAACATATAAAGCATACTTTACAATTGACAAATATGTCAATAAATATGATGAAAAAAGCAAGTAACCTGAATAATACATAGGTTACAATACCACATGAATATGCATTAATAACGTTTATATAATTAAAATAAAGGGAGACAATTCTGATACATCAAATTAAACAATTGTAAATGTGGAATATATCTTCACATCAAATTCGAACAAATATATAAATCAACTACATCCGGTTAAGCAAAGATAAAAGCACTAAGATAGTATCAAATGTAAAGTTCTTATTATAAATTTTGTTTCAAACACCTCTGTATAACACAGTTTCCGAATATCAAGTTATGCTGAATTTAACTTGTGTAGTATTATCAACATAATGTATTAATAATAGATAGCTTTGCAAAAAATAACTGGAAAAAAGACTTATTTTCCTTAAAATTATAAAAAAGTACCTGATGAAAAATAACTGGAAAAAAAACATTTCAAATAAGCTTGAAATCAATTCAGCTATTTTGTTTGTTTGAAGACTTTGAAAACTGTGGTACTAATATATAAAACCTGTTTAACATATTTTTCATTTAAAAGGCTAAAAATAAAATTGTAGTTTGTCTTCAATAAATAACAATACTCCCTGTGTTTGGTTTATAAAGCTACATAATAATTAGTTAGAGTTTACAAAAAAAATCTTCTAGGTATATTCCAAGTGCACATAAGTAGGAGACATTCAAAGTATATAATATCATAAAATAAATGATGCTCAATATTTTAGAATTTCAAAGTTTTGATTTTGTTGATATATTTCATTTTTCAGAAACCAGAAAAGTATTCTTAGAAATTTTCATGATGTTGAGCAAACTATTAAAGATATGTATACATTTGATTGTCAAACGCTATGTGCTAAAAGCTTAACACTTATATATAGTGTATATACACAGCATTGTGAGCAGTTAATATAGTTAAGTGTAGTATATATATAAAACATAAATACAAAGTGTTCAATATATAAAAAATTTATATTGCACAAAATTTCAAATCATATCAAAGTCATTCATAATATAACCAAAATAGTCAAAAAATAATTTCTTAGCAAATTTAATGCCGCATTACATTATATCAAATTTTAATTTTTTTTCGACATTACAATTTTCCCCCCTAGACTCCAAAAATTTGTATTCTTGAAATTTATGAACGAAAGTTAGTTTGTTGATATGATTTGATAATTTTAAACACGGCTCATCAGATATATAATAGACATGCCGTATTTTAAAATGACAGGATAAAAGCCATGTAAATACAAAAGGTCAAAGGTCATGCGTAAAGTGTCACTCTAAGGATTGAATATATAGTACACTCGGATATAATGTTCACAAAGCATATATGTATATATATATATATAGGTATTAAGATGAAAAAACCAAAACCAACAATGTTACCATAGAGATGAATATATCCAAATAAACAGCATTCTTTTGGACAAGTTCACTTTTCTGTTGATGAATATTTTCGGCGCTCTATGCAGATTAGTTTCAGTTCTGTTTGTTTGTATCCTCTTCAAAGAACTGTTCCTCTTTAAGACGGATTTCTTTGTCGTTTTTTTTTTGTCCTTCAGGCAAAATTGCTTGTTGACCGTTTTCTATCTTACAGTAATGTCACAGTATATACCATATTATAACCTTATAATAAAGGGACCCAAAAATATCTTGGGAGTTGTCATTGAAGTACTAAAGGGAAACAGCGGAAGGACATATACAAGGCCATTTGTTCTTTAAAATCACAAACTTATGACATATTTCCAATATAGGCTAAAACAAATCTAGACAGAATCACAAATCTTTTAGCAGGATGTCAGAAAATCTAATAACAGATAATACTGAGATAGTAAATGAACAAAACTTTTTTACAAACAAGAGTAGTCATGACAACAAATCTCATTCTGTTGATTTCTATTTCAGATTTCACTGAGTAACTGCAGGACATGGGAAATATTGTAACACCTAAGGAAACGGGAAAATCCAAAGACTAGGAACAAATGTTTGAACGAAAATTTGTGAAGATTTAATTGAGGATAAATCCATAGACTAGGAACAAATGTTTGAACGAAAATTTGTGAAGATTTTATTAAAGACAAAACCTATGATGGATGATACATTATCTTTTTACTGTTGGTCTGGGCACAGGAAAGGAAATAAAACTTTGATAAAAAACACAATTGCTTTAAATTCTAGAACAAATGACATTTATTCTTATGATCTGCATTCACACTGTATGAAATCATTTGTAGCTACTCATGTCATCTTAATATTACCTCATTTCTTAGAGCTGACTTTCTGGGTCACACCAGCTAATTCTGTCTCGTGAACTGAAGAGTTTCCAATATTTGTTTACTCTCATTACATTCTTTTCTTCAACCCAGAATGACCCAAGAAAGTCAGTGACCTAACTACCTCTACTTAATTAAAATGTCTTAAAATTAAAAACTGCATTCTCAAGTCCTGAAGCCGCAGTTGTGTAAAAATATGCAAACATTGTCAAATAATAACCTTCTATTTATCTAAAAAAAAATAAGCATTTCTCAACAAAATTTGTGAACATTTAACTACAATTAAAGGCAATATGTTTGTCAAGTTCTTTCAAAGTACATGCACAAGGTAGCGATCTTGGTAAAAATAAAAAGCCTTACAGATTAACTAACGTACATGTAAAACACTTCTCCCACCACCATTGAAAAATGACTTTTGACACAAAGTGTTTAAAAAAATCACATGGTTCATACACTTTATTGTGACAATTTACACAGAAGATGACAAAATATCTATAATAAGACCTTTCATGACCTTGACCTTTTCTGCATCCATTCAATACCATATAAAAAACAGTTCTATAACCAGTGGAATCTCCCACAAAAAATTTCATTGTATAAAAAAAATTGCATGACAATGAGGATGAGTTGATGATCTACTTCTATGTGTAATTATACTGTGAGAATGAATGAAATAAAAAGATATTGTCCGAGTGATCAGTGACAGAGTGAATGACCTACGACTAAGCTACACAAACACCGCAATATTTACAAGTTTTTTTTGTAGTATGACTGTAAAGATAAAAATTTTCAATAAAAAAGAGCTATTGCTAATAAAAAAGTAAAACAAAAACAAACGATTATAGATCATTTTTATAGCTTAAGTGGCATTATATAGATAACAGCCGAAATATATGCACATTATACAGTTTTTGTAGTACGCAAGCACGTCTTGTTAGTTCATAGAATTATTCCTTTTTTTTTTACAATTTCTTTTCTAAATTATACCAATGGAGGCTTCCATTATTGTGGTTTGTAGGGGCTACAACTCTAGGTTATCTGGGTGGTAGCTTTCAAACTTTATTCATGACTGTAACATAGACTCAAGATATATTTAATTTGTACAGCTGTTGTCCTATTACATATCGGGTAGATGATGTGATCTAATCATATTCTAATTCAACCAGTCCTCCATTACAAAGAAAACTGTTCACAATAAGTTGCCTGAATTTTAGCTTATGATGTTTGTGTACGTTAAAACTGTTTAATTGCATATTTTGGCAAAATATTTAGGCTTAAGGGGAGTGGCAATATTTGATAATTTGTGTATTGGTTTAATATGAGAAAAAGAGTGGTCCCCTTCTATATAGTTCTATGTAAATATAAAACAATTATATTGACACACATTGGTCAAGATTGCACTTTCATTTGTTTGTTATTAAAGATATAATTAATTAAATATTCTTATTATAATAAATTCCTTTATAATACTTAATAGTCTATGTTCAAGTTTAAATAATTCTAAATACTTTTTTGTTTTAAAAATCCTTACTGGTATTTTATGATACCTTAAAACATAAAACTTAAAAATAAATCACCTTTAATAGATTTGTTTTAATGGAAAAGACAAAATTAAAAGATAAATAATAAAAGAAATAAATGATAAATAATATCAAAATGTTGTTCAAGTGTACATTACTTTTTGTCATCACTTAAAACCTCCCCTATGACCCATAATGGACTGACCTTGAAATAGGTCAAAACACTTTACAAATGGGTGAGAAGGAAATTTAAATTAATGAATATGTTTATCTTGGGTTTTACATTGAAATGATAAATATAGGGTGAGTTTAATACAGTAAACCTAATTTACAAATAAATTATGGCTTTCAAACACTATTGGATATTCAAAATCAAACTTTTTACATCAAAATTTGTATCTCTATAAAGAGATTTTGGTAGATGACTTTCCCCTTTTGTTGATGCCCAGTTCTCCACTATACAAATTGCTACAGGAGCACCACCCTGGGGGATAGTGGCAAACAAAGGGAGATAACTGGTCTTAGAGATTTGGTTAATAAATTGATACTAAAGCTTCATGTAAACCGGTATAAGACAATATGTACAGTAAACTAATGTCACACTAGGTGTGTCTGCCCTTGTATAGGAAATATAAGAAAGTACAAAAATAATCTGTCTTGGCAAGAGTTCTGGACGTTACCCAGTACATTGTAAGGTGTAGGTTAGAATGCTGTGACCACTCTAACATTGCAAGGTGTATTAAAAAAACACAGTGACCACTTTATCAATATCAATAGTTTGGGGGATAAACGTCCAGGTGTGTTGAGTACAAGTTTCATTTTTCATCTGAAAGTTATATAATTATCAGATTATATAGATAGTATGTAAGTATATTATATGTAGTTGTATATTTCCACTGGCTTTGTTTATTTAACTATAATTCGTTTTAATAGCACCATTTTTTTTTCAAATGCTTGCAATGAACATATTGCTGATGAGGGATTATAGCGGGTAAGTACCAAAATATCTCTATACATGGATATCGCGTTCTTTATACACCTAGCCTAACATTGAAACACATTTACAATGTTGATTACACTGGTATTATAAAAACATAACAGGATTAATTGAAAAAAGTTAGGGAAATCTTTCAAAAAAATATATGAAAAAGTTGGTACAAAAGAGCAAGAAGTGCAGAGGTAGTATTAATTTATCACCAACAATATGAGTAAAGACGACCAACCAGAAACTGGTAAAAATATCACCTTAACAATACATGTTCACTGTACAGTCTAATATAGCCGACAAAAAAAATACTTAGCCAAGGGAGGTAACTCTTCTCTGTTCCTATTAAAGAACCTGTGAAAATTTAAGAGTTGTCTCCCCTATACCTATCGCTACTCTAATATATACTTGACTCATTGACATACTATGTAAACAAATGTTCATCAATTATCAATATTTTTTAAACAATCTATAAAATGGGATACATTCTTAAATACTTCTTAACGTATTTATTTATAGTTGCTACTTAAATGTACAGGTTAAATATCTTTCATTTGGCATCTCGAGAATTTGGGATAGTCTAGAGATTATACAGTATAAACATCTACGACTGGATATAGTAATTTAAAATCATGTATGCCATGTTGATCAATTAAAGGTAGTATATGTATCGATGATTTTGTCAAGACCGTACATATTTTGAGCACATGGGGTGTAAAAATTAAATGTTTTTTATTTATATTGTGATATACTTGTGTTATTTGTGTACACATTTTATTTTTATAAACTGGCAAACATTCTACATAACTAAACTACTACTTGACGCAAATGGAAATATTATTTTGAACCCTGAGTCAGTATATTTGGTAATTTTCAGATTATATATTTAAGGTAACAATATTCAGTATTTGTTATTCTATAACAATGGCCAGATAAGCTCTATACATAATGTGATTTTTTTTTTAAAAACAATAACAGCTGAGTATATTTTTTATTTAAATGTATTTGGTACTTTTACTATAATCTAACAACAAGTGTCATGTTAATTGTATGTTATGCATGTTCGCTGTGAACTGATGTGCTATGTGTTGTATGCCTGATTAATTAACAGATATGAAGTAAAAATATATTGACATACAAAATAAGAATTTCACTGTCGTCTTGATCAAATAGTATTTAATCTGAGAATTAAATGGGTTTTTCACTTGTTACAAAGTGGGCAAAGAACACAAGTTTATTGTAGTTATAACAAATTGCTTGTAAAGAAAAAAATACAAAAAGAGCCACATCTGAAATAAGTAAAAAAAAATGACAACAAAATTTGAAAGGTGAATGATGATGAACCAAAAAAAGATACATATATGAACAATTAGATCTGCCAGGCAGAGCATAAATGACGACTTCTAAAGATGAGGACATTTAACAAATAAAAAGTAACTGTACAAATATTTACAAATAGTGATGCTAAAATCTAGCGGTCACTCAATCACACTAACAAATAACCTTCACAAGATGTTTTGTTCTTAGTGACTCGCCAAGTGTTGACATAGGCAACATGATAACATTTAGTGAATGATAAAACATTCATAAGTAAAAATATCCTTAATGATTGGAATCAAACAAAATTATCCACATGTTTAACAAACTTTTAAAGAGTAAAACAAAAGCTTCCAGCATGCAACTGTTATTCAAAGGTCGGGTGTCATGACCTTGGACCCTTTTCTGTGAATTTGGGCCAACCTAAACCAGCCTTATATTTGCAGGAATGAATTGCGTATATCTGACAAAAAAGGCAGGTATCTAGTTCATAAATTTATATTTTGTCATTTTAATGACATTCAAAAAACAAATGTTTGTATTTACAGTCTGTATTTATATATAGTTATTGCCATTGGTTATTTAATGGTATATATTTAACCCAAAAGGGAACAATATAACAAATTTCATCAAAACAGTCCATAGCATTTGTATAAAATGTAAATTGGCTGCCATGGTAACAAGTGTAAAATAGTTATATTCCATTATAAAGCTGATTATAGATTAAATGGCTGTCACTTTCAGCCAAGGTGTCAAGCTTATAACTAAAACGGAATCTACAGTATACATATGAACTCAAAAAATTACACCCAACAAGAAAACAAAATGGCTATTCACTTTAAACCTAAGACATTGTGATTATCATATGTCGATCTTTACATACTCTTGCAACCATGGCAACATGTTCTGTCACCACAGTTACGATCCAAATATTTCTCCAATTAACAAGCATTTAACATGAAACTTAAGACATTGTGATTATCATGTCTTCTTTGAACTTATTACTGAAACATTCTGACAACATGTTCAATCGCCATGGATGGTATCTCTGACAAGTAAACTGTTACCATAGTTACAAGAAAGGAAACATCTTGCTACCATGAAAATGTCAACTGACCATTTACAGTGAAAACAAGAAGTTGACCCTCTGCTTAAGCATGCTCTTAAGTTTTTTGGGACAATAAATAAATCTTAGATACTTAATTTATATCCCAATTACCATTCACTGTGTTGCTGTGGAGGTTTACAAACTGTCACCATAGAAACACAGACAATGTGCTAGGTTTGAGGTGACTGTTACTATAGTAACACAGCCAAATCACTGTGTTAGGTTTGAGGTGATTGCTAGGCTTGTAGATCACAAACCCTGAAATATGGCTATTCAATGAAAACTTGTGTCACCATTTCAATTAAATTTCAAGTACACTAAGCTAAAATAAACATGTCTTGGAAATTACAGAATTAACCTTTACTGCGATTTGTATACGGAATGTATATATATATATATATATATACTTATCCTAATAAAATTTCATGATATTTCCTTCAAATGAAAGAATCCATATTGTCTCGATATTTCATCTGTTGATCAAATAACATTAAGCAGCCACATTCAGTAAAATTGTGAACTTACAAAAACCCATAATTCTGTATAAAAATGGAAAATTCAAGTACTAACGAAACATTGAAAAGAAACTTATAACAAAAATTATGTACAAAATACGAAACTTGAACTCATTTATATTTAATATGATAGAACAAATAAGATTCCCAACATATTACAGTTACGGCATCTTCTTTTTGTAGGCTCAATAATACACTTATGTCAAATGTGAACTTTTTGCATATTCAAAACCACACAATTTTTAGAAATACTTAGGCAAAAATATATTAATCTTGCGTAATCTGTGAAACAGTTCATAGAATATGATTACAATATAATTAAAGCGCTAAGTGAACAAAAATCTGTCTCTTTATAATGAAATTAGCACTTAGTTGTAGAATAACTTAACAAAATTAACAAATCCTGGTTAATAAATTATCTTTTTAAGCAAGGATTTCAATTTGTGGATTTAAAAAAATCCTTGTATATAATGTTTTAATACCAGTAATATCGTATAAAATGTTGGTACTTTTTCAATCTGTAACCAATAATAGGTATGGAAGTAAATAAAATTGTCTAAAGAAGTTATATTTATTTATCCTTTTAAAAAACAATTTTAACACAAAACTGTTGACACTAATAGTGTCATTTAAATCCATAACCAATATAAACATATATCTATCTTAAAAAGCCTTGCATTATCCCCCAAAAAACTGCATGAAATGTATAAGCAGTTGTTTTATTTTGTTGTTAAATTGTGCTGCTTTTATATATTTGCCTTTTTTATATAAAAAATGATTTTTAACAATTTACAATAAAGGAACTAAAATTACTTTCACTAAAAAAGGCTATGCTTAACAAGAAACTTAAAGAAATTTCTGATCAAATATGGTAAAAATCTTCTGAACCAAAATACTGTAAAACAAGTGTACATGAATTCAACAATAGATGTATTTATAAACAACGACAAGAGTAACAATGTTACTTCCTAAAAACCACCACAAGAAACCACATTATTTTCTACATTTAACACCCTCCCTTCATATTATTGAAGATCAGATTGATCTTTAACTGTTGCAGCAAATAATTGCTGCATTTTTTTTTAGCATTTGTGAAACAGTGCTACATGTATAAACATGACACAGGTCCCTTTTTAGGAGTTTATGTCAGTAATGGCTGACTGACCAGCATAATAGGCAAAGGGGCTTACTGCAGATGTGGCATGGGCTATTGGGGGTTGTACAAGGTATCCACTGGGATGCATCCAGCCTGCTGGGTTGGACTGTATTTGGTAGGCTTGTTGCGATGGTGCTACTGTGTAGGAACGTGGCATAAGTCCTGTTGAAGGTGCCATTAGCGAATGTCCCGCCATTCTGAAAAGGAAAAACATTATAAGACAAATTCTCAAAAACTTTAAATGACGGGTAAACAGATATGATGGCAGACTACTCTTCTAGCAGAAAGCTTTACTTAACATAGTAAAACAGTGTCTCAAGATCTGTTGTCAAATTTGACAAAATAAAACTGTATTTTTTAGATCTGTTCTCATTGTTCTAAATGTGAAGCCTGAATCTCATGCCTTTTATTCTGAGTATAACATATGGTATTATGACAACTCTGGATTAAATGGCAGGGGAGATAATTTAGGTATGCCTTTAGACCTACTGTTTATCTTCTATATGGATTAAGAAATTATTGTACTCATAGGAAAAAACATACAAAACCTCAAAATTTGTCATATAAGCATTTAGCAATACTTACCCATTTTGAGCGAGGGCTGCAGCTGCTATTGTCTGGTCGTATGTTGAAAATGGGAATAACTAGAAAAGAAAAAATTCATCTTAATTTTGAGTTTAAAAATTAAAAACGTTTTGTTTCAGAAATAAAATTAAAACAATAGATGCAGAGACATGTACATTCATTTAAATTTTGAAGGGGAGATCATACTTTTATAAAAAGCTTTACTTTACCACATTTAAACATTGATTATTATAACAAGTGATGTTAAGTGCAATGAACTTTAGGTTCAATTTTAGTAGACCAATAGACCAACAGCTTTCCATTTTGTGAAAGTTAAATAAGTATGCACACAATAAGGTTGTGCCAACACCTGTTACACCTCAAAGAAGGGTTATTTGTATTCTGTTTGAGTTTTGCTCTGTACAAACCATTGTTAATTGTAATCAGAACCAAAACACAATCAAACAGTTGGTTGGTCAACATATTTATTATTTATGCTAATTCAATAAACGTTCACTTCACAAGACCTTCAACCTGTCTTTGACGGATCTAAAAAGACCTTAAACTTGTAACCCACTCTTCCACCCGGAAGTTAATACTCAATATTGAGGTCTTTTCCGGTAAACTACAGATACAAAAATGTGCTGTACGCCATTTTAATCAGAAAATGAAAAAAATTCAACAAGGTTCATCAGTTAGCACCCTTTGTTTTTCCAACCCCTAATAAAATATTTTGTTGTCTTGCCTCTGGCATTTTTGATGGCATTGCTGTGGCTTTCTTCTTATTTCCACAATCAGCAAATTTCACCAGCAATGGTTCTGTGCATTCTGTAAAGAGAAATCAAAACATTCAAAAGATAAATCTGACAAATGTTTGCAAGTAAGCTAAAGTCATAAGGATATACTATATTGAACAATAAAAACAATGGATTTCACAAAAATGAAACACATTAAGTTGATATGCTGATAATTAAAATCAGTTCTAGTAAAAACACACATTTTCCAAATTATAACCAACAAGTGAGAAGGTCAGTATAATCAGTATATCACTTTTTAGTATTCAGACCATCACTTTTCAAAAGCTTATTTTACTATGAAACAAATGGAATAAAATGGACAGTTTATTAACTGTCGCTTGGTGATTACATTTTGATTTTCTAATGACCTAGGCAAGTCTAAATTTCAATATAAAGGAGGCATATGAGCTCTTTAGTATGTGTGCTGAGCAGCGGATAAATATCATTTCTTTCCAATGACATGAATTACATAGCAATGTGTTGCCCAACAATTGATCTCATCGGGACAAGATTAAATACTTATGTAATGCACAAAACATATTCGTAGGCGAGCTAAATCATTTAGTATAAAATTATAGATCCTAATCAATACTTTAAGATATCCCCATGACTACAAATAATGTACTTAAATATTTTTTTCTCTCCATTTCTTTTCTAACGTGGTTAAGTGGGTCGTTTAACTGCTAATGTGTTATGCACCACAAGGAATTTATTCACTACAGTTTCGTATATGCTAGTAAATTTATTCAAACTGATGTGTACCTGGTTATGTATTCATGAACATATCTATTCTAATGATTCCAGAGGTAATAAAACACCTGATGCATGATCACAGTAGACTGATCACGTGAAATACACAAGGTCATAAATTATAAACTTATTTCTGTAGACATCAACAAAATTCTTACATCAAAATTGTCATTTTGTATAAGCATTTTCTTTTTCTGCAAACATCAAAGATGAGCATTTGGTTGATTTATTCATTTTTATGACTATTGAATTTCAAAAAGTTAATTATGCACTTTAAAAAGACTCTTTTAGAAAAGACATTTCCAAAATGCAACTAGAGCATGTTTGTAAAACATGCATATGCCCACACAAAGTGAAAGTTGTTGCAAAGGTAAAGATTCTAACCAAGAATCTAAGTGGAAAATATAGGTTACACAAGGTCAAAGCCACCTAATGGTACTTTTTGATTTTGTTTGTAGAATTCTCTAATGCGAAACCCATGAAGTCACAAGTCTGCTGATATTATCCTTTTTTATGAATGGAGTAGAAGAAAAAGTTTAACTTAACATCTAAGTAAAATTGATGAAGTGGAAAACTAGGTCATGAAAGGTCAAAGTAACCTACTTTTGATTTTGCAGGTAAAACACATCAAGGTGAAACCATAAAAAGTCAAACTAAAGTGTGACCGCCTGATGGATGGATGGACAGACGGACGGAAAAGGCAAATACTTATGCCTTGAATACTTTCGTAGTGGGGTCATAAAAAGAAATTTAAGTATAACTTCAATTCCCTTAGCTTCCTTTCAATGACAAGAGTACATTAGACAATTTAAAGTCTAGATTTTAATGTCCCAATTTAAAAACTAATTAAGCTTAATCATTATATGCAAATGAAGGAAATTTTCAGTTTACAGCACATGTTATGATGATATCGTGATAACTCTAATTAAAGTTCTACTTTACACTGAAAGTAATCTTATATTAGATTTATCCTACTTCTTATTAAAGTCCAGCCACCTAATGTTTTAGTAATTTTGACATACATAAGAATAATGTATTAAATACAGACAATTCACTTTTTAATGCTTTCTTTTGATTTTGCTTTTCTACTTTGGGAAACCATTTACAAGTTCTTTATTCTAACTTTTTTTTTTTTTTTTTAAACTTGATGAATCTTTCTTATAAAAGTACAAATGAGACATGAAGTGTCATTTTAAATGAAGTAGTGGTTGTTATGCACAATTAAATATGTAAATTTTTAGAATTTCTTATGTTTTATTTACACATCCTCCTTTTGTAACAATCAAACACATGGTATATACTATATTAATATCTGGCCCATTCTCTTATTGCTATATATGTACAAATCCTAAGAATTTTTTTTTGCCCAGGTTTTTTGCTCCACCTAAAATTGTAGGAATATTATTCAAATACAACAACAGAATATATTTCTTCAGCGTTAGTTCTAGGAGCAACAGAATAATTCTAATGCATGCTAAGTTTCTGCTTGTGTGTTTTTAATTGAAAATGAAATGTGAATTGTCATGTTAAAAAGAGAACTTTAACATTTTAAAGGTGCTACAAACTTTGAAATCTTTGTGTGTGTGTGTTTTTTTTTTAGTTGTATTTAAGAGATACCAAAATTCAAACTTGTGTGACAACATTATAATGAAAGTAAACTCCAGTTGTGACACTTAAAATGAAGACAGTTAACAAAGTGACTACAAAGTGTGTACTTTGCTTTTACAGGCATCACAAAAATGTCAAAATACAATAATAAAACAAGAGCATCGCATAGCAGAGCATTATGCTCCTGCAATATAAGTCAAAAAGGGCCATAACTCTGGTTAAAATTGAGGAAACATCCCAATTTTATGATATGGGCATCATCATATAATTCCCAACACACACGCTAAATCTCAAGATTGGGTCAAATACTGTAAGACTAGTTATGATAACAAGACAATACACTTCTCTTTTTCGCAGACGCTTCTCTTTTTCGTGGGCATATAAAAATCAACAAAAATGTCAAAATTGATAACAATGTTCATAAAATACTTACGTGGAAGGACCTTCCCATTGAAAGCTTTAATAATTTGTTCACATTTTTCTTTGGACTCCATTCTACAAAAGCCAACACCTCGGCTTGAACTGTCTGGAGGATTTCTACGTAAAATACGTGTTGATATAACGGTGCCGTATTCCTTGAACATATTTTCCAGATGAGTTTCAGTGAAATAAGGGGGAAGATTGGACACGTACAGATTGGTGGGGTCTTGTTCTTGTTGCTGAAAGAGAAAAAGAAATAAAAACTTTGAGAAACAAAACAGACCATGGTAAGAACAGTGTTGGATTCAGAGTACTTAAATCAACATTCAAATAATTGCAGCTGTTTTAAAATGGGAAATTATAGTGAATTCAAATATGGAAACAAAAATCAAATTGGAGTGGGGATGCTGTTAAGAATATGTCATTCTAAAAGAAACATGCTGAAAAACATACTTTTAAAGAAAAACTTTTAAAGAAATAATTTGAAATTCTGCATTAATTTAAGGATAAATTCTTCTAATGATCAAATTATATCTAAACTAAACATAAATTTAAAGAATCGTTGAAAAAAAGGTGTACTAACATTATGTTGAATTGGTTTTTAGGTTCATGTCCCCTTAATGTGAAGATCTCATTTAGAATGTTCCTTGATGTAAGTGTAAGATTTGTTGATTGCATTGCAAAAAAAAAACCTTCATAAAATATTCATTTAATTACCACACCAATGATGTGCTAAAGTGCTATCATGGACAGAAATATCTAAGCAGGTTACAACATGCATGCATTTGTCAACAAGTGAACCGAATTTAAAGGTAAAACTTAATTGGAAACATCTCCGAGCCGGAGAAAGTAGGCGTTGTTGTGCACATTTCAGATTCAAGTGCAAATAACTTCCAATCCCAGGAGAACATAAAAGATGTGCACAATGATTTTACAGTGTAAGGTTATGGCACAGTCAAACAACACACATATTTCTATTACAGAAGATGGGATTTTTATATAGATTATATTTAGACGGCTACTAGACAAACATAAAATCATGCTTTTTGACAAATTCAAATTACCTACATATTCGGGGTTTTACTTTGTGTGCCATGAGATTTTATGAATTAAAGGTTTTAAGTACTTGACTTATTATAAAAAAAAAAGCTTTTAGTAATGGAAACACACCAGTGTGGCCGATGTGATACGTACATCTGTAATATCACTATTCATATGGCTATAATGGCAAAGTATGGAGGTTTAAGCAGATATATACTGATCATTGAGTATAAAATTTGTCAAAGTTTCACAGAGGCCAGCTGTCAAATATTTCTAAGAGAGATCTGAGAATTTCTTAAAAAGGAAAAAAAAGAAAGGAACAAATTGCTGTCATTCAAAATACAATTTTATATTCTGAGAAAAGAATTTCTTAACATGATCTGAATTCAATCAAATAATTTCAAACCTTTTATCAAGGAATTTTGTGTCTATTTATACATGTAAAATGAAGTTCATGCTAAAAAGACATTAAATAAGAAATGTGTCTTCAGTGTAA
Source organism: Pododesmus macrochisma (assembly GCA_032359645.1). Lineage (NCBI taxonomy): Eukaryota > Metazoa > Mollusca > Bivalvia > Pectinida > Anomiidae > Pododesmus > Pododesmus macrochisma. The sequence continues at coordinate 62,353 of JAUMGZ010000021.1, read as the reverse complement.
AAGCAGCTGACCTTATTTGCATATTTTAACACAAAAAACTCATTACAGCTTTTACAGAACTGTTACACCAGATCATAAATCAGCAGGTCACTTTAAGGTTGTCCTAAATATTAGTCAACAACATATTTCTTTGAGTTATCCAGGATTCGAGATGACACAATATGTCCTAGATTCTACGGTACATGCTTACTTTCATAATATCCTGGACAATTGTTAGTTTACAGTTGATGTTATAGGTACAGATTAATTGTCTATCATGGTATTGTATTTGTTTTTTCTCCTCAAAGTTTGCTGTTTAGCATATTCATAGATCCACAACAGTTTAGGTATAAAAAAAGTAAGTTTAATAAAAAAAATAAATAGATATTAATTTCTTCAGTTTTTATTTCAGAATTTTATTCCTGGAATTTTATTTCAGAATTTTAACATATTTTTACAGTATATCACAAGTTTTAGTAAACATAATAATTCTCGTGTCAGCACATTACCATATCTCTCTGTGAATTTTATGGGCCACCAGTTCAAAGGGTATATTTCAATGATTCTTGAATTACAAAGTATATATAAGGGTGGGCTGTTTGTCGCATCAAAGGAGATGCATAATAAAAGTGACACTTCATATTTCAGTAGTCAGACACTGTATTATAAAAACACGCAGGCCTACACACATAACAAGTGTGTAGTATTACAACTGTGGAATGTTAATCTAAAGAATCTTGTCTTTCCTGTTTTTACTACCAAAACTAGAAAAGCAAGTTTAAATTTTTTGAATTTATTATAAACAACATAATGTGAGTACTCTAGATAGACAACAATTTCCAGTCTAGTGGTGTCGTCCTCAGTCTGAAAACTTCTCCTGTCCGACTTCAATCTGATTTTTAAAAGATTCTTAGGATTAAAGTTTAAATTATTTGTATAGCAATTTTTGACTTTCTTCCCTTTTTGTTTCTTTCTATAAATTATTTACCAACATTTAACATGCCTAATAGTGTACAAGGCAGTCCAAAGTTATAAGATTCTTAATTACCTTGGACAGTGTTTAAACCTGAACATTAGAGTGACAGCTCAATTATTAGCTAAAGCAATAATTACTTCAAAGCTTTTATTCTAAATACTACTAATATGAACTAAACTTTAGTAATTTTGAGTATATATAGAATATAAGAATTGCTAGCGTCTTTTAGATCACAGAAAACATTGATTTCTTCAAGACAAATCAGTGTCAGCACGTAATGTTTGTGAATTCCACTCCAGCCCCCCAAGGGAGGGAACCTGTTGCATGACAGGTAATTGTGTTGTCCCATATTTTTATCTCTGAATATTTTGTTCAAGAGGGAACATGCACAAACATAACACTGATCCAATATCCAGAGACAAATAACCTGACCACGGGCATAAATTTACACTTCAAATTTGCATTTTGATAAGATTTGACACAAAGCCAAGCTTTTACAGTTCAAGTCAACAGAAAAGTAAGGCTATCAGCTGTTATGTTGTCATAAAGATTTTATTTCTATCTCAAGGAGTCAAATCTTGTTCTTATTTGTATTTCAATAAAATATCTATTTCACAACTCTGCATTTTGGAAAAACAATCTTCTCTGTCAAAGTAAGAATTACTCAATAAGCAAGCTGTGAAAGCGTTTTTTTTTTTTTTTTTTATTCCAATGAAGTAAATTAATATTGGTTACTTATATTATAAGTGTTTATAGACACATGATCCTTTAATACAGAGTCAACTTCATTTTTGTCAAGATTATTCATGCATTTAGATTTCCTATAATTTGAATGTCCTCCGTGACATAAGCACACCCAGTATACAGGTCCTTATAACTGACACTTCCTAGGATTAAATCACAAACAAAAAAAATAAATCTGAAACTTGTTTGAAAAGAATTCGAAATATAAGCCCCGATAAATGCTTAATTATGCCTGTTTATCTTCTTTTAATGCGTTCAGATGACACTTAAGTTAATGCCTGTTCTTATATTGTAACACATACTGAGGGACACAGGGCTTTGGAAACTCATCCATGCTTTGGTATTTACCAAATCAAATTATAAAGTTGTAATCAACAGAATTTTGTCTTCAATCATACAGCTTTAGTTACATTTAGTACTGCCCTGAGTAAAGAATTAAAGCTTCAATCTTAATAAGGCACTGAGGGAGGTAAAAGTGGGGAAGTGTTGAGAACATTTTTAACTAGCTTATCCAAAATGTATGTAAGCTGACTGTTTTTTATCCACACGTTTAATTTGTTCTACAGTGGTATTTGTCTTTGAATATTTTCCTGATGTGTTTTATGTGCTATATTGCAATGCCTTTTGGTGTTTGTAAATGCCTTTCTGGGTTATCATGAGTTCTAGATTTAGATGTCATCCTTCCTTAATTCTCTTTCACCTACATGAACAAATGCTTAGTTAGGTGTTTTATTTTGGTAATTTACATGTTTTTCTTTAATTCAAATTTTGTCTGAATATGTGCAATTTGTTTTTGGTCAATTTCTATTGTTTAATGCTCACATCGCTATCAATATTTCCTCCTTTACACAAGGTAAGAAGAAGCAAGAGTCTAGACATCAATGTTTACATGAAACAAGGACAAACAATTCAGGACTTTATTAAAACATGATAGTACTAACCAATCGCCCATTTATGATTTGCAATAAACATAAAAATGGAAATAGAGATATGGACTTGGTATATAGATTTGTGTTGTAGTGAACATTAACATGTCAGCAGTTTTACAGTAACTTTATGGTGTACTTGAGCAGATTTATGTTTGATTTGTTGAAAGTTAATAAACACAGGGACAAACAGGAGACTTAAGTAGGCAAAGCTTTCCATGGACAGACGAACCACTTGCAACAAAATAAATGGGAAAGATTATATCTTCTCTCCGGAGCGCTGACAACCACAGACATTAGGAAATGACAAGAGAACTCCTCAGAATCATGACACCTACAAATATGTCCGGCACCTCAAGAGTCAATTAAACGGACAAGACAGCTATTACAGACTCGCACACAACCAACATCAGGACATATACTGGATACATGTTTGGACAGCGTTGTCATGGATACCCAAGGGATCAAAGCATAGGAAAACTTCTATTGTTTCTCACTCGTTTCCATGGTAACATATCATGGAAAGAATATATGAAAATTGATTTCTTTTCCCCAAAGTATCAACAATGGTTTTCCATTTGAATAATGATTTGAGTGGAGTGGACAGTTTGGAAGACAAAATTAGGTAGTCAGTCATTTACATGTATGCTCGTGATGATTCAATAAAGAATCCCATGTGATATAGGGCTCTGCGGTTATTTCCCCCAAGTTATGGTCATGTCACATCTTTTTATTTACAGGATAAAGTCACATACAAAGTCGATAAAGAAAACGCTTAATTTGTTCCACGACAGGTCTTATATTCAATGATATTCTACAAAAGCTACCTCACCCTTGAAACTAATATAGAAATTCCTTCTTTCTTTCCATAACACAGTATACAGTAATATATCAAACTTAACTCGACTGAAATTCTTAAATATATTCTCATAAAACACACTATAAATATTATAAAATTCTTCCCAGTGTAATACAATGCAATGTCTAAAAGTCAGGCATGTGATAAACTTGCATTAAATGTTGTATTTGATCAAAGGGCATGAACGCTTTAAAATGTCTTGAAGATCCTGATGAAAATCTACTTTCTAAGTGTTTTGTCAATCAAAAACATTGATTTAAGAAGCTTTGGCAAGATCATGGTACATCCTGTATCATTCACTTGAAGTGATGTATTTTATGGAAGTAGATTCTGTTATATTCAAGTTGAAAGACATGTTTGAGAGATGTTTGCAAAAAAGAAACTTCCAACTTCAAATTCTTTATTTTACTTCTAATTTTTTTTATTCAAAGTTGAATTTAATTTTAAATATTTCAAGTGCAATTTAGGTTATTACAAATCCATATAAAAGTCAACAAAAAGTGCAATTTATTTTTAAAAAAAAATTAATTATATGAACTGTTTATGGAAAATGTGCTAAGGAGAGCTCACAGTTAATTTGGATTGTATTACCGGTAACTAAACAAATTAAAAGTTCAATGATCTTGTTATTTATGCTGGTGGAAATCTGTAACATGCCACAGCAAGTAAACAGCAAATCCAATATTAATATATCTTATAATATCTATTTATCATGCTTAAGTATTTTATTGAAGATATATAGCACCTGTGGCGTCATAACCATGCGTATACTATTAATGATTTTAATGATATGTCTCCTGAATAAGACTGTATACATCAATGCTCCATGGAGAACTCTTCACTGTATAATTCTTATTTACATGGAGTCCATTCACATTCAACAGCGCTTCATTAAGACCCTTTCAAGGTGGGCCATCAATGAGGACTTTTAATGCTCATGATTTAAATTCAAATCAAAGAAGGCAGATCATAAGCAAATAAATAATTCTCAATTTTAACGAACTACAATAATTGTAAAAATATGCATTAATCTGTTCATATTTGAACACCATATGCAGGCCAAAAAAGATTAATTTTTTCTGGAGATTTTTATTGCTTGCCAAGCACAATTTAAGAACTTGTGGGACTCTATGTAAAATGATTTATCATTGTTATAAAGATTGTCATTGATTTTCTATCACAGTGTACAGCTACGATCTGTCCAGAGCTTTAACGACAAACTCCATCAGTCCAGAGGTATAATAACAAACCCGAGTTCATCTTCTGTCTAACCATATTACCATCCCTTCTTGTTACAAGAGTTGACCTTTTAAACAAAGTAATTCCCGTTCTATTTTGTGGTCAAATGTTAAACTCTGTTGTCAGACATTTGTCTTGATTGCCACAGCAGAAATAGACACCTGCAGACTGTCTTCTTGAAAGGAAATCAATTCCTCAGGGAATTTTCTCATCATTTTAGAATATTGTTAAAAAAAACCCAACCTGGCCACTCTATTGATGGTTTGTCAAGCCAGTTAGAAGATAATTCCTCATTTCTGGAGTAATTTTCAACTACTGAACTTAAAAAGAGCAATTAATTGATTTCAAAATCTTTAATGAAACAGTGAAGCTATGTTTACATAGCAACAAGTGAAAAGACTAGAGGAACACCTTGACACAGTCAACACAACAATACTGTATTGTACAAGGCAGAGAATGATGAGAGATCCAAAGAATGGGGTAATTACAATAAGGATGCTGTTACACCTGGGAGAATTACTTTTTGGCACAATATTTCCACCCCCTAGTTTATATATTGGCTTTAAGGCAGTAGTCCCATAATATATTCTCTGTAATTCTCTTTGAACAATCACTATCCACTGTTTGTACTGAGTAAACCCATCCTTCAATATGTTCAACACAGATCTTCATCATACAAAGCCAACAGAGAATACTTCAGAGAAGCGATACTGTCAAATCTAATTCTTACAGAAAATATTTTCAAGATAACAGTCCATGTTTGTACAAGTATGTTCCATTTACAGCGATAATTTAGTTTTTGTCAAACTACACAGCAGGAATAGTCTCTTTAAAGGATTGTCGTGCTATTGATTTTCTTGTAAGGGATCCCGTCATGTATAAGAAGACAATCGGACTGATTCAGCATCCAAATACAATAAAACTTGTAAGATATGGCTATTAGTGACAAATGTTTCTGCGCCATTTATACCATTTATAGAATCTCCCTCTGTGAATATCAATGCCAAACAACAATCCAATCATTTTTTTATTGTTCTAAAAAATGTTTCCTTGAAATCAAAGGCTTTTTACTATTTTATCAATTTTTCATGAACTGATTTTATTTGTTTTAACCTGTATCTTTCCATCTTTTACAGCTTCAAAGAGAACAAAAAGCATTTGGTAAAATTGCAATTCAATATGAGTCAATCTTTCCTATAGACTAATTAGTGTTGTACCCTGGAGTCTGAGAACTACAGTTTGATGGTTCTGAATCGTAAAGGTTTTAGTATGAATACTCCATGTTCTGTATCACCTTACTTGGTCAATAAGCTTTAATGTATTCAAAATGCAATGTCTAAGCTCATTTATACCACTATGCTATCATTTGAAGAGCTGCATGAAGAGTTTTTGAAATACAACTTTTTATGTTATGTATTATATTTAATTTGTCAACAGGGTTATGGTTAAGGCTGCATTCTTTTAAACTGTATTAACCACATGATTGAACTTTATACATATAATTCCTTCTTTTTTTAGCTGACTTTTAAAGAGGTCTTACAAGCAAAATTATAATCTAGGAAATAATACTGTTTTTCATTTATTTTACAATATAGTCATAAATAAGTTAATTGCATTAGAGCTGTTTCCCTTCGTTAATAATCAGGCAATACATGATATATGATCAAAAGATGTGATATAAAAAAGTTCCTTTTACCATTACCTTTGCCATTTGCACTTGCATGCCCTGTCCTTGTAAATTTTTGAGTGCAGCTCCTGCATCAGCTGGGGTTTCAAAGTCTACAAATCCGTAGCCTAAAATTCAAATTACATAAATTACAGTCTTTCAACAGAAACTTGTATTCTAAATATACATTGTATGATAAACATTTTTTTCTAATCAAGAAAATTTAATATTTAGATTAGCTCTCTGTGAAAATCAACTTTACATAAGGCTGTCAGTGAGTGTGAATACTGTGGTCTTATAAATAATAATATAAGAAGCTCTCTGTCGAAATCAACTTTACATAAGGCCGTCAGTGAGTGTGAATACTGTGTTAGTATAAATAATAATATAAGAAGCTCTCTGTCGAAATCAACTTTACATAAGGCTGTCAGTGAGTGTGAATACTGTGTTCATATAAATAATAATATAAGAATCTCTTTGTCGAAATCAACTTTACATAAGGCTGTCAGTGAGTGTGAATACTGTGTTAGTATAAATAATAATTTAAGAAACTTTAATAGACAACTGTTCGATACTTAATTGATTTTAAATGTTATTTCATTTGTATAAAGCAGAAATACACTACTATCTAGCAGAAAGTCGTGAAAGGGAAATACTGAAGGGTGAATGTAAACAGTCAGAGAAAACTTCCATGAGGCAGAATGCTGCTGTAGGTATTGCATGTTGTACTGTCTTTATAGAACATCAAACAATCTCAACAACAAGCATATTTTGAAATCTGGAATCAGGATGAAAGACAAAAAGGAATGATACATTTGTCATGCTGACAGTGATTAACATTCAGTATTTAATGTGTTTACAGACTGATGATAAACTCTTCAGCATACACAACCTAATGCATGATAAATGCTAGGGCGTGGTTACTCATGAAACATAAGTAAATTTATCCTTTAGTTTTATCTGCTGTATCCATCAGAGACTGTAAGTCAAACAAACATTACTCCTTTAGTTTTGTCTGTTATCTGAAGTCAAATGCAGTCATCTAAATTTTATTCTGAGTGAATAATACTTTTAGAGAAGTTTAGTATTCACATTTCACCCATGACTTAAGAGAAGATTTTGTTTGCTTTATTACAGAACAAACTTAGTGGTGATTTCAGTGAAAAGCGGCAGTTTGTCTGAAACTTATAGCCTAAAATTACAATCCATAGTCTGTTATCTACATAGTGCATCATGATGCTGTGCTTTTGATAAATCGTGTTTTGTCCCAAATGAATGCTATCACTAACAGAAAGGGAAATTAATAGTAAATTTCTATCTTTGATGTGTGTTGCTTCAAAATTTATCTGAAGCAAATACTCTCCAAATATTCAAAGAAATAATTAATTATACAAACTTAGTTATCTTAATGGCCTCCTTGAGTTTTAATTATCACTGGCATTCTGTAACTCATGATAGGAGGATGACGAGTGTGAACTACAGCAAACTAAATGCACATTGCGTAACTGTGCAGCCCTGCATTATAGTGTCTCAGTGTTCACAGTAGCTGTCTCAGTATCACTGTCAGTACTGTTATAATGTCTGACTTGTTGATAGATCTATTGATAAAAGTTCTTGGACAGAAGTACTTGTGTTGCAAAAGTAAAACCTTGGATATCTTCAAAGTTTATGAGGTAGAAATTGTCATAGGTCAATGTGTGTGCTTTAAATGCATACATATCAAAAATAAGAAATTTGAGAGAATAAATCAAATGTCTGTAGGATTTTTGTTCTCATATACAATCAGTACCCAGTCCATCAAGTTTTATCTCAGTAAATTGTTCGTTGCTATATAAACAGTATGTTACTTTTCAGTAATTTTTAATTCTGTCAGTCTTTTAACCAGGTTGAATTAATTACTCCCAGCTATTATAAGTCTGATTATTTATGAAATTCAAATCACATACAAAACTTCTACTCCACTAATGGCGTTTGATAAGAAGATCACTAGATACCCATGCATTCCATAATTTATTTACAAACTATGCTCTATATCTATATAGAAGCAATCTGTATATATATATGTCTACAGATAAAACAGGTGAGGGAGTTACAGTTGCTAAGCAACAAGTTCATCCAGGTCTTTCAGTTTAACATTCTTAGACTGGCAGCTACCATAAGTAAAGTGTCCCTAGAAACAAAGAATCCAGGGGACCTATAGACAGTTACATTGTACTTATAGGATTTGAATTGTCAACTGCAATGCTATGTTGTTGTCTCATAGGTCAAAGTGATGGGTTACTCTCCAATATAGGTCAACAGGGTTATAAAATATGGGTCAGTAGGTTAAGACATTTGTCAGAACAGGGACTTGAACACTACTATAGATAAAATGGTAACAATGGTTTAAGGTTTTAATTTCTTTGGTAAAGGTTAACTTGCTTTCCTTAAATCTCACTGCATGGTTATTTGCAAGTTGTTCATCTCAAGCCATAAAATATTTAAATCTAATAGGTCATCAAATAGCTACGGTAAATCTGATAGGTCAACATATACCGGTAGCTAAATCTGATAGGTCATCAAATAGCTAAATCTGAAAGGTCATCAAATGGCTAAATCTGATAGGTCATCAAATAGCTAAATCTGATATGGGTAGATCAAATATTACAATGTTACTTTAAAAATTACTAAGTTATAAAAAAGCCTCAAACTTTACCTTTGCATTTGTTTGTAGCCTGGTCCATTATGGCTTTTGTAGATACAATTTTACCATATCTGAAAAAACAAAAAGTGAAATGAACTTAATTAGAGGCAATCAAACAATGTTGACATTACAAAGTTATTTAATTACCTTCATAAGGGTTAGGTTGGTGCCTAACTGTCACCGAATGGAAGAACATTAAATTATTGATTGACATGTGATCGTGGAGGCTGGTACTGCTTAAGCTGCACTGTGATCTTAAAGTGTGGATTATGGTGCGCCTAAATGTTTGTTTGGAAACTGAATTATACTATACAATATCAATATAAACTGCCGCTGACTCCTCACCAGTAAAAACATTACATATGCACAGTCTAATGTAGCAAAAGTGTGCACCAGAAATATAAGATTTCACATGCATCTTCTTTAAAGGTTATTTCTTGTCCATGCATGACAATTTACACACATCTCACAAAGCATAGATGAGAAACATGTTGGAAGGACGGTAATTGTTTCTGCTAATGGTCCTTTAAAGTACATGCCAACATGGCCGCCCTCTGCATGCATGTTTCCTTCATTAGATACAGTAATGTAACGCATTGTGCACTTTATAGATAACATCAAAGGATTTAAACACTGCTGCAATAATGTCAAATTCAAGAGGTCTTGTATTAAACTAAAAAGTTTACATCATTACTGACACAGAAACTGCATATGAACTGATGCATTTGTCAAGACTATGCACAATTTGTACAATTTGGTCTGACTATAAGTAACCCCTGAGAACTGCCAAAGGTAGAGTAGTTTTGAGTATCAACAACATTGGTATCCATTACAGTGCAAGAAAAAATACTAGTATAAAACACGAAACACAAGAACTGCATTGTTAAAACATCAGTGGACAAAACTAGTTAAATGTCTTATAATATGGTACATGTAGTTTCCTTATTATGTTCATATTAAGTTTGAACAGTTTAGAGCAATGACTGATAGACTCAGAGACAGTATAATGTACACTGAATAACTCAATATAATGTATTATCTTCAACTATATATTATTAAATATACACATTAAAGTGGGAGTGTTGTAATGATGACTCTACATCGGCATTTACAAAATAATAAATGCCCTTTATCGACATATATGCTTTTGTGTTTTTCTTGCACGCCAAACATAGCCAGCTCCATCTCTTTATCTATTTCAAAGGGCCCCCGATCCATAAGGTTATTATTGTGCAATATGATGCATGCCTGAACTATGAAGTTGCTATTAAAATATTCAGGGTTTACATAGTATATAGGTTAAATTCATACTAGGCACCAAATCTCAGAGAAAAATGCCAGAAATCTACTTCCCAAATAATTCTCACCACACTGTGATTAGGGCATGTTTTAATTAACATTTTGTACTAAATTGCTAACAAATAACCAAAAACCTTTCCTCCTTATTTCCTCACATTCATACTGCTAGCACGGTGTAATGAACTTGTGTTTCTAATAAACCAACTAGCGTTTTTCTTGTTTATCACACAAAAAATTGTTGCTGCATTTATGGAACATCGCAGAATAACTCTGAGCAATACAGTTAAAAGGAAAACAATGTTTGCGACATTAGAAGTCGGAACTGCAATCAATAGTAGCACATGGTGTAATTGAGCTCTGCTCACACCTCATAGTGTTTCTGAAGACAAAAACAACATCGGCACTGAAAAAACTATGGTTTATTTTCCCTGGTGCAGAACTCGACATGGGGGGACGACATTGTGTTAAATTATACCAAAACAATGTCCTGCTGATGTGTGGCTCAACAAACAAACTGAGAAAAACATAAATATTTGATTGTGTTAGTTGGATATTGGTGTAGTTCTCGTAGGAATGAATGTAGGAATTCTGATTTGTTCATTGCTTATATACTCTGTGTTTGTTGTACAGTATATACATGTAATAGGGAATCACAGCTGAGAGAAAATATCAAAGAAGCTAATCAAGGTCAATTACCAGTATATTAAAGGCAGCCATAAGTACAAGGTAGTCACACCATTTAATACTGTGCAACACTTTGCAAAAAGATATTAAGGATTTTTTTTTTTTTTTTTTTATAAAAAACTGTGTTTTTATGCATGATCAGGTTTCTGCACATGCAATGTTTGTTAGAATACTAAAAGGTTTTTTTTTCATGGTATACATAAATAGATACGTTAGGGAAATTAACTTTGATGTTATTATCCCCTACAATTTTATTTGCACCAATGCACATATTAATACATAATATTTCAAAATCATTTCAAAGTTTATCAAACAAGAAGAATTTCAATTTTCAACCTAAATATTTTCAGATTACATAACTGTTTTTGATCTTTCATCTCATTCATCACTGACTTTATAATTTACAATGTACCTATATATTTTTTTGTTCTGTAGCAAGTCTTAGTACTTGTATAATAGTATGGACTGTAATTAACATCTTCCTCATTGCACAATGAAGATTATCCTGTGACATGCTCAACAGCGTAATTACATTTCCTTGATTTGTTACTATTAACAGAACAATTGTGTGACAATTTCCAGGACTTTAAGACGTTAAAAGACCAGAGCAGAGCAGTCGGTAAATTAGTATTTATCTTTTGTTAATTGAATAATGGATGTTTTCTTGTAATCAATACATTGATCCTGCTTGCTTCAGCATCCTTAGTTCTGCGATTCCTATTGATAAGAAAAATCCAATAAAGTTTTGTTAGTCTTTGGGGATATTCTTTCCCCAACCACCATATTTGAATGTCATAGTAGAGATTATGCTTGAACACCTCTGATGGAAGATAAAAACAGTAAAGAAAGATAGGCTAATCTAGCAGCCATTTTTCTTTATCTGTTAAGATAAGAAGTAAATTATGACTGGTGTGTATATTTTAGGTGTTTTTTAATCAGTCAGTCAAGTTTATGTAAATAGTTAAAAGCCCTCATTTACTTCCGAGCAATGTAAGATATTACCCTATAAAGACTGCAAGCCTGCACTCAACATCCGGATCACAGATCCAGTAATTTTCTCAAATCCAGACAGACAATTCTTATGATGCCTTTTTTGTGTATGATTGCAACACTACACTGTATGATTTCCCTAGTAAAACGATTCTGTAAAACTTTCTTCTAGTGCATGCATGTGACTGTGTTTGGTCTTTATGTTTGTTGTGTTTTGAGTGATAATTATAGCTCACAGCATCTTATTACCTATACCACAAATAATGTAAGCATAACATCTATATTTTCACTTTTCATCGCTTTACAAACAATCCAGACTGAAAATGTCAATTGTTCAGTATCTAAATATATAATAACATACTTATTTAAAGACTACTTCAGATAATCTAGTTTACTTTTCTACATTATCACCTTATTTTTATGAAAGTAGGTGTGTAGCCAAATACAAGACAGTTCCCTTATCATTGAAAAAGGTCACCGACACCTACAAGAGTAATGCCCCTTGTTGTATTTCAAACAATGTCTGCATTGAATCGAACACAAAGAGGCAACGGTTTTCTCTGAAAACTGTATGTCAAACAATACTTAAATGCCATTCCTTGAACAATCAATCCTTCAAATAAACCTACTCGAGCACACCCAGTAATATGTTATATGAATTCCAGAGGACATTTTTCACTTGTTGATCGGTTTGGGGCCTTGACACAACCTTACACTTGAAAGCTCAATCAGTTTGGATATTGCATATTATGTGGATAGATGGACTGCACTTAACCAATATGAACTTAATGATCGTTAAACTTTGCAAACAAAGACGCCATTATAGAAAATAATCGGCCTGGCAGAAAGAAATTGAATATTTCATTTCCTTCCTGCTGTGGAAGTGATTAAGTGCAAAAACCATTGAACATTGATACATTTTTTGTAGTTAAAAAAAATGATTGTAATATATTTTACAGGGACTGAGCTATTCTGATGATACAAATGGATTGTAGAAAATGATGTGTCCTGTCAAAATATTGGTAATACACATTTATAAAATTATGAATCATACCATGATAAGTAGCTTTTATAAGAATTATGAGATTTTAGTCAAATTTTGATCTAAACAATTTTGATGAAACTGTTTGAGGCATTTTTGATGATATTAAATATGGCCATCTTTCTTCAGTGTGAAGGTTGAACATTTTAAGATGACACCAGCTTCATATTGTTTAAAAATCTATAGAGGTGACTTGAAATGGGATCCATAAAGCTCCTGACTTAAATCATGCCCTCCTTATGTGAAAATGACTTTCATTTGTCCTTGGCTATTTCTCCTCCGAGACATCAACAATGACTGTAACCTCACACCACCCAACTATCTCACTACGTGACATATAAGCCATACCCACAAAACCCCTGTCAATCTTATCTTCTAAGCAGAGATCACATTATCTCAAAATCTAAAAATAATACCATTTTAAGAAAGCTCTTTCATCCAAAATGGTTTTTTTTAACTCCCATGGGGAAAGTTTGAGATTTTCAACATGCAAAAATAAGGACAGTGATGAAGATGGCCAACAATGGGGTATTTGTACACAGTTGTAATACAACCCAATCACTCCATGAGCCAAGATGTCTAATCAATGTTTTTGAAAAGACACAATTTGACAGGCAAGAAGGGCAATTTAAAAGATAAAATACCTTTTAAAAGTAATATATGCTACTATCTTTATGAAATTTGATAGTCTGCTAAAAGTTATTAGTCATTTTGTATTTGTATCAAATCCATCCAATATGAACACTTTCACATGTGTCATAATAAAACCAAGGAGACGTGTTTTTACATATTTTGATAAAGAAGATAGTTTTTTTTAAATAAACCTCCAAAATAGAATGAGAAGCCAGACAGCATTATTTCAGAATTTCAATTGGATCTAAGGCAATGTGCTGATAAAAAAGATAAATAGAAATTGTTGACATATCCATAATATACAGTAGAAAAAGTATAAGAAAGGCAACATTTATCATTAATCTCCACCAATATTATCATCATAGCAGACACAATCAGAACCAAGTGTTCCTCAGACTGTTTAATTACAATATCATAAAATAATGATGTACATGCTATGTTTGCTGCAGTTTATAGCAGACTATTAATTATTACATAACAGATACATTGCCAGTCTGTATCAGACACATCGTAAAATTCTGTAATCAGGTACAGGTGTATTTTCATAGTAGTAACTTGCTAAGGTGGTATGCTAGACAATACAAGATGAATTGGTACAATTACAAGAACACACACAAAATATTTGCTATCAAGACAAATCAAAGGAGTCCTGTAAGATTGGCACACTTTGATATTTCTTAATAACCAAGGACCATCTAGGCAACTGCAACTAATATAGGCCGACAGGAAATCAAATCTTAGCCATTTTGGGGCCAATCCCCATGCCAAAAAACTCCAAACTACACCAGTTATTACTGTATTAATATGTGAAAAAAATGTTAAATGAAAAGTCAATTATGCCACAAAATTCTTAGAATCTGGTGTTGAAAGAAAACGGCAACAATTTGAAAAATGTTTTCTAAGTCCATTTGTTCCTTTAAGACACAGATTCAGAGCTGACACATCACATCTTATCAAAGCCTCTGCCAGTCAGAACCGAAACATTTCTTTGTTACAAAGTCTTTAGGGATTCATTTTATCAAATATTTCTCTGTGTAGCAAATTTATGAACATCATAAAGTGAAAAACCTTCATAGAAGTATTCTAACTTGGGTGTAATTTCCTTAGATTAGACCCCTCAAGTTTAATTACGTATTTATGAACTAGATAAAATTTGTGCAGATTATCTCATACATATTTAAACAAGACTTTGCCAAGAATTGTGGGTAATAAAACATTATAACTAATCAGAGGCAATCAGATGTATGGCCTAATGTTACACTCTTCGTGTGGCTTTCATTAGGAAGTAATAAAGAGAATAATCTCCATGAAATAACAAGACAAAGCATTATAAATCGTAACTCATTTACCACCTATGATCCACACATTACCTATAGAATCTTATATGTAAAGTATCAGAGTAAGCAGAAACAATCTATACAAAAACAATACCAAAAGTAGCAAGTTTGGGGCCTTATATAACATTTATATCATACTTGAATTACAAAATAATGTGGTTGAACATTTTTTGCAAATTTGAATTGGTATTTTTTGAAAATCAATTTTGTATAAAAAACCAAAAGCTTGGGTTCAAAAACAAACAAACCTCACATAGTATGGAACCATTATAGACAACAAAATATTGTATGTGTTAATGTCTGACAAAAGTGACAACATACTGGGTATAGCATATTTGATGTGGTGAAATATGTCCGGGTTTTACATTGTTAGCATATGAATTTGTGTGGTACTAGAGACAAATGTAATAGATAACCAGGGTAACGCCATTCCAATGAAGAAAACTGTAACCTGAAGTTCAACCAAGGAAAATATAACATTACCAAGTCTTAAAAAATTCAACCCTTTAATCTCATTATCCAATTACCAGACAACTATATATATCTAACTTTCATTTTGTCAAGTTGCTTGAAATTCCAAACACTCTTTAGACCCAGATTATGCATAAGTTTGTGGATCAAGTTTGATTACGAAAACAATGGAGATGGTGGTGAATAAATACATGTATTAAAATAAAGGATGTACAGCGATGTGTCATGGCCGACACACAGATCAATTGTCTCCTATGACAATATAACGTTCTATGGGTGTGCTACATCACATTTGACCCAAAGTATTTTGGGATTGTAAAGAGCAGGTCAAAATATGAAATTCAGGAATTTTTGGAAGCCCATTAATTAATTAAGATGTATGCTTAAACAGGGCAACACTCTCTATTGTAGAATAATTTTTACATATGGAATGTACTGGAATAAAGATTTGGGTCAATGAAGTAGAGAAAGACTAAAAAATTGAATGATATAATCCTCTGCGTGCAACTATACTCCGCATTTTTGCTGATACAAAATTTGTTTTGTAGTAAAGTGAATCATTATTGGCACCTACATCTTCCCTCCCCCACAGCTATTTACACAGGTATGTTAATATGAAGGCGAGAGGTCACTTCAGTTGTGGATCCTCATACAACAGACGCCCTCAAACTTCAACCAACATTTAACCATGACAGTGAGAAATTTGTTAAATACTTATGGGGTCACATACCTGTGTTGTTATGCTATAGGTAAAGGCGTGTCACATGTCGACTCACCTGTGTGTCAGGTAAACAACGTATACTGCCTGCCCTTGAGCAGATACATCTGCCTGTGTTGCCAAGATAAATGTGACAAATACTAGGAAATTAATTATACATAAAGAATTTCATGTATATTCATATTGTCCTGGTTTATCTCCCCTAATTAAACATTTAGCATAAGTCTTAATAGAAAACTATCTTTAAAGGTGAAATTCTTTATATATACATACACTTAGCTGGATTATAGAAATTACTGTACGCTTGACCTAAAATCTCATTTACTGTGTCTATAAATAACCATTGTTGAAAAATGAAGGTGATTCTAAGTATTAGAAATTTTAAAACTTGTTTCTTCTTCATTCAAAATATCATCATTTGCATGAACACAATAAAAGACAAGCAGATTTGTTTTGTTATCAGTAACAGATATTAAATGTATTTTATATATCTTTCAAGTGAATAAGAAAATCAGTGTTTTTTCGTTTTGTTGGCATTCATTAGAACAAAAAACAAAGGATCCCTTAGGCGAACTCAGTAAAGTATGTCATTTGTGGAGGCCTCAAGGCGAATATTTCTTAGTTATCTCAATTGTAGAAACTCATCAAATAAGCTCATTAACATACAAATGTTTGAATAATGTACTTTAACATTTCGTGATCACAAAAGATCAATTAGTGATTGGGACATTGAAGAATCTACTGAGGTTCCGGGGAGAATTTCCTGTCATGTTTTTCCGCATTGTAATCAGCAAGCTGGGACAACAGAAAGTTAATCCATACAAGTAGGAATACTAATCGTGTGCTCAGGAACATCTACACAACAAGAATACAGCATCCATCTTGTCACGAGCAGACAACATGTATTATATTGACATGGTACGACCTAAGGACTGAATCCATTATTTTTTTAAAGAGTTCTTTTTGTCTGAACAACGAATGAAAAAACATCATAATTGTCAAGCAAGATTTCTCTTTTGTGTGTACTCTCAATTAGTTGAACACAATGTGAATGCTTATTCACTTGTAAACATACATGTCCATTAAATATTGTATCAACCACTCTCAAAACTTAGCTTAAACTGGAACACAGCAATAAGGGAAAACTTAAAACAGCTTATTAAAGCTAAATATCACTGCATTTCAATTAAATATTCTTAATAAAAGAACTTGTAGCAGCTAAAATTGCTGTATAAATATTTCAGCCTACCTATCACACAGTACGTATAATGAAAAAATACATCATTTTATTCTGTTCCTACAGTACACATTATTTCTATCGATGTCATTACAAGTTCTTAACATGCAATGGAATCATCTGACATGTTTGTTTAATTTTTACACTTTTTGTTGCTCCATAAACACTTCAACTCAAGGATCAGCTTTGTTTTTAGTTCCGATTTTTGGAAAATTGCCATTGCATTAACAAAATAGATGAAAATAGCTTGATGAGAAACAAAATCTATTCAGAAACACTTAATCTTAAAATGACTCATATTATCTATATAACAGTCAGCATCCCAGCATGCATCGTGATCATTGGTATCTGTCATTTGTGAATTATGCGTTTTAAAACGACCACATATATGAATTATGATAAAGTAGTCAAGCTGAATGATGGTAACCAGGAAGTCCTGGTGTAATCATACCACTGTTATGCTGTATCAGAGGTCACGGCATATTGTAATTGCTCCGACATTTGAATTGAGATTAAATATCATTCCATGTTTGGTGAGTTGTATATCTTGAGCTAGATATAGAATGAATATGGTGGATATGTCATTTAAAGAAGGAAGGAGTAGAATAGTGTTTTATGAATGAAACTGAATTAATGATTCTATTTGATTACTATTCTATGGAGAGGAATAATAGTCATTTGCTGCTTTTATCGTTTTAAATTATACAATCAACATAACCATACCCCTGGATTGCAGACATTGTGGTTTCACAAACCAAGACCTCACATTTTATATCACTTGACTTTTTCACACTTCAGAATATTTTTTTTAAGAGAAGGTCATGACCAAATCACTACTTTCACTCTTCATGCGGACAGATAATGGTATATTTTATGAATCCTGTGAAAGTATGAAGGTCTAATGGGAAGTATAAACATACTTTCAACATCAATTTATGAAGTGGGATATCATTCTGACATATCAGGGCATTTATCAGTTATTTTGAGGAGGTAGGCCCCATGATCAAATTCAAAAAATATATTGAACTTTTTATCAGAATTCAGAAACAACATGACATCTTTTTTATGGTCAAGTCAAGAGCATTTATAAAGTAATAGTAATGTTACATTCTAAGTGATGAGCAACTTTTAAATGTTTTAACCCCAAATATCAACATTTATGGGCTCTCCAACCTTAAAAAATTTACACAACATTATTTAGGCAGTTAAATGGACATAAATACATATTTTTCAGAATGTAATGGTTTGATATCTCGTAAAATACAGATTGGTTATGCACTGCGGATAATTATAAAACTGAGAGATGACGGAACAAGTTAAAGGTGGTCTGCCACCACAAAGATGAATCGCTACATCGACTGCAGTCAGCACTTGAAATTCTACAGGAAAAGAGCATGCATAGAACTCTTTTGTCACAAGTGCCCAGTATCGGGTAAATTAAAACACACAACGGATGTTGGAAAATCAATTCAGGCACTTGTGTTACACCAGATCTCATGTTCAACTGTTGGTAATGTTCCCATAATGACTTGCACAGAGCAAAATGCAAATTTTTCTTCCCTCCTGAAGGATGAGCATATCATTGTATGTTCATTTCATGCAGGCATTTGGTGAATTCTGATGCTGCCAATAACAATAATCTGTATCACTTGACTCTCTGTATGCCAACACAAATTCTTGTCATGAGCAATTCTGCACAGCCAATATGTGATAAAGTTGGCAACAGACATAAGGAACAAAAGCCTCATTACCATATTTATTGATACCATAAAACAAACTTTTTCACTTAAGATATAGAAACAAGAAAAAAAGAATCAAGCTCTAAAATTTAGGCTCAACTTTTTTGTTGTCTCGGGAAGTTTGCCAATATGCACTGCAGAAGAATCTTCCTGTTATAAACATGGATATAATAGATAACACTGTAGGTCAGTGGTCTCTGTACTCAGAATTGAAAAAATAAACCTTAATCTCTTAATTCTAACTCCTGTGAGAGCTCAATCTGTGATACACATTATTCTGACCTTGAGATGATCATTTCTTGTTCTATCAATAAGATACTGATTTAAATAAGAAAACAATAAGAAAACATGGCTAATTGAGTTTAATTAAATCCTAAACTGCACCTGCACTAGCAACAAGAGATGTGCTAATGAGCATTTCAAAAATTAAAAAAACATAATGACTTCAAGAGCATAGTTTTAGAGAGATGTTTAGCAATTAATAAAGATGATGAAAAGTTATAAATCTGCAAATTGTACTATTAAATTACACAAACTTGCACATTACAATTGCTCTTCTATCAAAATTCGTTAGAGCCAAACAAAAATCTAAGAAAAATTAAACCATTGCACTTCATAATGTAGACAATGGAACTTTTGTAGCCAAACTGTGTGCTAGGAATTGTAAAATGTTCACTTGGTTTCAAACAAGTCATGATTAAAAGATCTGTAAGTTGTGTTTTAATGCTGAGTCTGTCTTGGAGTCGTTTTAAAGACTTCTGGCACATGTTTTTATTGCTGGCCATTGAGAAGGTGAAATGTTATTACCACTTAGTGTCTAAGAGGAATGGAGGTAAACTAGTTTCTAATGATTTTTGTCTCTTCAGCAACTCTAGGCAGACCTACAGCAGTATGTATAGCCCGCTAACTCAATCGGATCTATTTGCATAAACAAAGAATAATAAATGATTGTAAGTTACAGTCTGTACCGAGGAGTCCAACATTGAGAGGGCATTCTTTCTTTCCTGGACACACTCAATAATTTGTGTTCACAGACTGCACATCTTGATGCTTCCTTGACTGCCAATAGTTATTTAAAGTCTAACACAAAGACATGTAGTGTTCTCATGGTAATGTGTTTGTTGCATGATAATACAGTAAGAAAGCACTGTAAAATCAGACTGCAGACATATTGGTACAAGCTGATAGTGTCACAACAATCTCAAGATGTGTTGAAAAGACACAAAACCCAAGTACAAGTACTTCGGTTTTTTATAATCTTGAAAAACATTCTTTTCAGTACAAGCCATCTACATTGCAGAATTTGAAAGCAAAAATAAATAAAATAGACTTACCGACTACAAAGATCTACGAGATCGGTATCTGTTGTGTTGGGGTCTAGGTGGCGTAGATATAGATTTGTGTGACTAAGGGTCTCTCCACATTGACTATGATTGCTAGATTGACTACTCATGTTTGGACTGGCTGCAGGCATGTTACGTGGTGTGTAGGTCTGTAAAATACAAAACAAACAATCATAAATATATATCTTCTACACATCTCTCTGCTACATGCATTATTAATACAGATCAATAATCATACATAATATTTTATGGATGGATGAAGATAAGATCTGCCTTTTATTCAAATTTGTACGAATATTTA
This sequence comes from Pododesmus macrochisma, assembly GCA_032359645.1. Lineage (NCBI taxonomy): Eukaryota > Metazoa > Mollusca > Bivalvia > Pectinida > Anomiidae > Pododesmus > Pododesmus macrochisma. The sequence goes on along the minus strand of JAUMGZ010000021.1, from coordinate 41,487 downwards.
TTAATGTTCATCATACTTTTTAAAATATAAAGTAGCAATTAACTATGAAAATGTAGGCACTTGGCAAGTTGTAAGTTCAACATTAGGACATCAGAAACAAACATGAATGTCACAGACAGAAAGATTCTGTATGTGTTCAGGTACACCAGAACTTGTTTCAGCTATTGCATGTAAACTTGTGTAAACATGTTTAAAAGTTGTTAAAAATGAAATAAGAAGCCCATCATGAAACACTGAATAGCAAAACCTTCTACCAACATTCACAAAGAATTTGGAAGATGTTCTGTATAAAAGTCCTGAACAATCCTGATGTGGGGTGATGTTGACATTTGAACAAATATATTCTGTGGTGTGGAGTTATTAAGTACCACACAAAATGAAAGTAGTTGACAGGAAATGCAAGAACAAATCATTTACTGCCAATGGTTGTCACTGGAAACATCCAGCAGTGCATCAAATATACCTTTCTCTAAACAATATTTTGAATCTCTGTGAAAAAGAAATTGGACAGAAGTCAAAACAATTTACATGCTCTCTTGTAAAAACACTTCAGCTGTTGGGTATGTCACTGAGTTTATGATTTACCCTGTATATCACATGACTGTGTGTCAAAATGGTTTTTGATTGACAAGAAAATTTGTGACGGAACTAATGAGCTTGAAGAAAAACTTAGTACAATTGGTATTCTTTGCACCATTAAAACTCCACGCAGTGAAATGCCATAACCCAGGTATTTTAAACCATCTTTTATAACATTTCTGAGAAGTACATGGGAGCTAAATTTGTTAGTACAGAATTTAACTTTAGGATGAATTGCCTTCTTATGAATACAATGAGACAACTGTATGATAGATGTATATATATTTAGATCATATTTGAATAATTGAGGTCAATCCCAATTAAAAACATAACCTGTGTGTGGGGAAGAGAAAGGCATCCATAGCTGTCATCTTTTACAATGGTGTTAACACTCAAGGATATGCAAACAACAGAGTGGAGCAACAACTATAAATGTCATATTTATTCATTTATATGACCGACATAATTAGTAATTCTGGTTGTGTAACTGTTACTCAAGCTATAGTATTCTAGTCATGTATATATTGTCATACTGAAGGCAATACTTGTCATCAATGCATAGAATGTATTTTATCAAAGTGACAACGATCATCATAGTCTCTGACCTGACTACTTACTCACAGTGGTGTTGTTCTGTACCTACTGTATGCTAATGTTAGTTGATTATCAAAGTCTCTGACCTCACTACTTACTCCCAGTGATGTTGTTCTGTACCTACTGTATGCTAATGTTAGTTGATTATCATAGTCTCTGACCCCACTACTTACTCCCAGTGATGTTGTTCTGTACCTACTGTATGCTATTGTTAGTTGATTATCATAGTCTCTGACCTCACTACTTACTCCCAGTGATGTTGTTCTATACCTACTGTATGCTATTGTTAGTTGATTATCATAGTCTCTGACCTCACTACTTACTCCCAGTGATGGTGTTGTGTACCTACTGTATGCTATGTTAGTTGATTATCAAAGTCTCTGACCTCACTACTTACTCCCAGTGATGTTGTTCTGTACCTACTGTATGCTATTGTTAGTTGATTATCATAGTCTCTGACCTGACTACTTACTCCCAGTGATGTTGTTCTGTACCTACTGTATGTTAATGTTAGTTGATTATCATAGTCTCTGATCTCACTACTTACTCCCAGTGATGTTGTTCTGTACCTACTGTATGCTAATGTTAGTTGATTATCATAGTCTCTGACCTCACTACTTACTACCAGTGATGTTGTTCTGTACCTACTGTATGCTAATGTTAGTTATGTGCTAGTCAAGTCTTACAAAAAATTATTTTAATTGGTTATATGCTATAATCTGCCGAATCTCAGCATTTAATAACTGTAAGTTTGAACACACTATATAGTTTGCATTTGATTGGTCAATATTGGATCTATATTGTACTTTTATTTCATAAATATAAAACTAGAGATGTTTGGCACTGTTCTAATTTAATATATATCCAATGATACATAAAAGATTAAAATAATTCAAAATCATGAAAAATATGATATGGGGTTTCAAGCAGTTGTTGCCGATCCCCTTTACCCCTGAATTATGTGCTGTTTCATTGTGAATTCACCATTAAGAGTTGCACCAATTGACACAACTTTACCATACTCATTCTGACTAAGTCTGCCCCTGGCACATTCTCAAATTAAAGCATTCCAGGGAGTGCATTTATATCATCATAACTATATTGATTTGATTATTTATTATTAAATAATTATAACTCTCTTGACTTCTAGGAGAATAGGCCAATAAGTTGGTTCGCTGACCTTAAATAATGATTTGTCAAAAAAACTATCGCAACATCTGCCAATCCTCTACCAAAAAAACAATGGACTAAAAGACCTACTGATATATAAGCACTTGTTGAGATAGGTGGTGACAATACAGTTCCTTACATAAGGAGGGCAAACGAAGTACTTGAGAACAAACAAACACCGCTTTCTCTTTGAACCAGAGCTTATTTTAGACGTCAAAACTCAAAACAAAGTTTACACAGTACAAAACAGCCCCATGCTTGACAGGGGTAGACATTTAATCCAACAATGACCAAACAGTTTGACAAGTCAACATTGATGAATACAGCTTATTTATTTATAATGGAGTCTTTAATTGGTAAAACATTATCTTGTGCTCAAAATGTCATGATGTTTAAAGATTTTGACAAGAAAATTAACCCTCCAATAGCAAAATAGTGAATTTTTTAGGACTCATATAAAGAAATCAAAATTTAAATTCACAACGTTTGATGTGGTTTAATGTGATCAGTTAAGTTATAAAACAACTTGTACTTTATACACAAATACTTAGCATACATATCCTCAGGCTGACTGTGGTATTAAAAATAGGCTCTCATTCACTGTCAAGTCTTAGTCAGATCATTTACAATTTATCAAAATATATCTTTTAAAAAGCAGCAAAAATAACGTGTTGTCTGCTTCATATCCTTCCCAGCATGCAACATAATAAATAGCCTGTAGCGAAATTGAAAAAATTAACCACAAAATGCCTTAACCCTGGTGGTATTAAAGGATATATTTTCACGCAATTTGTTGTCTCCCTGATTCAGGTGTCACACCCCCTTTGTAATGTCCTGACTCAAGCTTGTACTACTTTCAATTTGTATTATATGAATCAGACAAACCCACACATCCTTTATGTATAATGTAGCTTTATATACAAGACATCAATTACACCCCATGACAAATTTCACAACTTTCAAAATGAATTACACATTTCACTTGACAGGACACAAGACCAGTTAAAACTACAATTTTGATAAAATGGTTAAAACCATGCCTATAAAATCTTGAATACCTTAAAATTTTGTATAAATAAATGAGTTTTGTAATGGTATAAGAAATGTTAAAATTCCTATCTAAGAAAGATCTAGTGATATGTTGATTGTGAATATTTTACAGACCATATAAAACACAATGATGTTATAACATGCACTCTGACATCACATACAGATATATTTTTGGAACATGTGGGTGATAATTTATCTACCTGACACTACCTGTGACACACCTGGAGAGTAAAACAAACATAAACTACATAATATACATATCTACCTGTTTAAAATGTTTCTGTTGTATATCCCTCTGTTAAAAATACTTAAAATCCACTTTTTAAACACAAATAGTCTCAAGTTTTCTTAAATCTCCTGCAGGGTGCAAGTAAATCTTAAGCACTGTTTCGTTTTCCCCCTGTGATAGATCTAAAGTTCCTACGTTGATGAAATATTTGGTGACACACTATGTTGGCGATACAATACTATCACTCTCCTGATTGTGTATGTAGGAGTGTGGACCATACACTGTTATCAAAAGGTGGGCCGTGTTAAACCCCACAACAAATACACACATGTATATAGCCAGATTTAATACTATGTGTCAGATCACCTGTGAACAGCCCAGCTCATTCTTTTATTTGTTCATGAATGAACACGATTTTTAAATAGGTAAAAGTAATTGGCCGCTTAGCATTCCTATGCTGTGCGACATTTCATTTAAAGCATGTAATTTGTTTCAAGCACATAGTATATACTGGTTTAAAGATTGGCATATAGACTTACGCACGCGACCTTTACCTTACATTTATAAAATAATTAAATCGGGTAATCCGAGTGAGTATAGAACTTCTATAAAAAGTTAATTCTTCCTTGCCAATATTGACTTTTGTTTTTTGTTGTCCTTAAGTAAACTTTTTTTGTACTACCTATTTGATTGTTCATACAAATGTCAATGCGCCAGAGAGATTGCAATTCTGTTATTTAAATTGGTATCAATTCAAAGTTTGTTTATGAAACTAGGACATTTAATGCAGTAGAAATTTGAGAGAAATACTTCTCACATTGTATTTTCAATCAAATGAATGGCAGATTTGAAAAGTGGCAATCCAATTTTCAAGGGTTGTGAGACGAGTTTAATACAATCGAGATCAAGTTTTATAAAGAAAGAACTAATTGTAGAAATCCAAAAAGACAAAAGGTACTCTGTATGTGCAAGCAATAAGTAACAACATATTCTTCCTAAAGGTTACATGCTTTTCAATCACATTCCATTTGCCTGTATTCCTTCAGTCAATCAACAAGAATAAATATGTGTCCACTCAAGTAATTTTGTTTTTCTTGCAACAAGGTAATTCACCACAGCGCCAGAATATAAAAAAAACCCCATCAAACTAATGGGTAACCGATGTACATGACTTAGGCCTTCAAAGGAATGTTAGAATGAATGTGAATGACCACTCCACATGGCTAGCCATTATTCCAGGGGTCATCTAACCCTAGCAGTATTCAATGTTTGATGGATGAGGGTCAGAGAGGTCAAGTTTAGACCATCAAGATTTCTTTGTGATAAGATGTGCTGGTGTGAATGAAAACCACTGTACTGTCAGGTCACCTCATTACACAGTCCATCTGTTCCAGTAGTGGACAGGTCAATATGTAAATTGTCTATCACTTCTTAAAAGTGCTACAAATCCTTCATTTGATTGTTTTCAATGCATTCTTATAATAGATAACTTCAAAATTCATCCAAAATTAAAGTCTCTGTGTATGGAATCATTATCAATTTTCACCAAAAAACAGATGCATTTTGCACATAGGAATCTGTCTGATGTAGAGCCTTTCAAATGTTGCTTCTGTATCTAAGTATATCTGCTTTCAAATGTACAAAAAAAAACTTGTTTGAATCTTTGCAATTTCGAACGTTGTGATGTTTTTTTGTATGATTTTCCATGCAGTTATTTAACCTTGGTTACATATCTGATCCAATGCCAATATAAATGTGAGACTTTTCATGACTTTAAATAAACAGAGCTGCATATAAACACAATAAGAGGGAAAATCAAATTGGATATGGTCTGTGATCTGAACAGAAATAGAAGCTGCCAGAAGAGAATGGGTTTTGACAATGTTCTACAGACTGCACTATAGTAACCTGTCGGTACATTGTATCCACTAGATAGCACTAAGGATTGATGAAGATCTAACCATGGAGTCTGAGATAGCATGCCAGTGTATGAATTCTGATAATATTCTGTAACGATAGAGAATGAATTTGATGGCATCCCATATTGATGGCATACTAGGAATGAGAACTGAGGTCACAGATGAACTATATTTTTCAATATTCCAATTCGATCATAACTACAATGCATGCTATTTTAAAGTATCCTTCCCACATTATTGCTTTTCTTAATGCGAGAGTTGTTGATTGGTTTTATATGGGAGACATTTGAATGGAACAAAAACCCATAAAATTATTGATGAAATATTAACGACCGTTTGTCATTGATGAACAATTTGTTTCGCCTATCGACATTCCTTGCTGAAAACCACACAGGCATTATCAAAAGACACAGAATATTAATTAGCACATGGCCATTTAATTGAGGAAGGCAACAATAATTTTCCGATTAGCCATTTATTTTGGCATTAGATATAATAAGTGAGTGTGTATACATGCTAGAGGGGGCAGCAGCAGCTCCACAATGCATGGAGTCAAGTACAGACTGGAAGTACTGGCTGTTAAATATGTATGGTGGTTTTATTGCAGAGAATTAACAGCTAATAATTAGTCATCAAGGGCACTCTAAATCTAGGACCTGTTATTATGCCATCTAATTATGTCTCAAGATGCGCTGGAGAGAATTTAGTTCTTGAGCAAGAATTCCCTTGGAACCCCCCACATCAATACAAAATCTCCGATGTTGTCCATATTGTATAAAATCAAGTAACACAACAATAAAGAAATCTAGGATTCAGAGTTATCCATCCTTTTATTTTACTTTAAGGAGAGATATATTTGCATTGATGAATCATAGGAAGTGATGAGCATTCTGGGAAATGTTACAAAGGCAAAAAGCATTTACCGGTATCTGTGTATTTCCACATAATGAACTTGTCACATAATGAAGTTGATTGGATTTTACAGCCATATGGCTTTCTTGTTTTCTATACGTTATCTCACAGAATATAAAGTAATTAAATTTGTTTGAACAAAATTGCATTTATTATCCTATTTGATTAATAAATGATTAAAAACTTTTATAATCTTCAATTCTAGATATATTACAGCCATCAACAGTTCAATTCTAGATATATTACAGCCATCAATAGTTCAATTCTAGATATATTACAGCCATCAGTAGGTGATATTCACAGAAATATAAATATGCCTGGCATCAATGACCAAACCTTACAAGGCAAGCTTACAAGGTATGACAAAAATATCATAGAAACCACAAATGAAAACCTTCAAATTATCTGTACATCAACTTGCAGCCTGTGACTGTCAAATTATCGAAAAGATGACCAACTGAGTCAGCACAGAAGAACAGGCTATATGTACATAATTATGCAATGTTATTGACTGTAAGTAAAAAATATTCAATGTATATCAACTAATTTCTATGCATAAACGACTTGTTTCAAGTATTCATCATGATATCACACAGTTTTAACATAGTTTTACAGGAAGACCTACTTGTGTAGAGTAATGACCTTGGTTAAACACAGCCTCTGAACTCACACAAACTCTCACATTGTTCTAATATTCAACACACTTACAAGTGCAAACGTGTCTACACATATTAAAATATATTTAAACAGAAACAATCTGTGTGAAAACGAATGTTTGTCTTTTTGATACTGAAAATTTCAAACACTTAACTAAAGTAGATTTTTGGTTAAAAGGCTTTTAACACATCTTGATATGAATTGCTTTGCAGTTAACAATTTGAACATTTGTGAATTTCTCCTGAGAGCTTTAACAAATATCTACATTGCTGAGTTTGACATTAGTTTCTACCTCAGCACTGTCAATTCTCATGCAGAATATTTATTTGTTGGAGTTAAAGCAGTTTTAGAATGGTTTTTCTTCTCCAGGTAACTTACCACTCCCATGTGCCCTAACTTTAAAGAGTTCTTAACATCATCTTTATTTTATATGTTAATTATTTCTAGATTAATTTTCAAGCCTTCGATATCAAGTGATTTACATGGTGTATTTCAGTGAGATACCTGCAGAGCTTTTGGCATCAGTCCTTGATATTGCAAGCAAACACTTTATATTTTACTTTTACTATGTTAAACAAGTATAAATTAAGCACCAATTTAACAAAAAGTTCTATACACCAATAATAAACATTTAGCTCAAAAATATTTCCATAAAAACTTCAATAATATTACTCAAACATATTACTTTTTTATTTAACTCTGTATTTCATATATAGCAGAAACAAAATGAACATTTTCCCTTAAAATACAGCTAACTGCACCAAATGTCTGTCCCTATCTCAACAGAAGTAATTCTATGTGTAACTTATGTGGTCAATGCCCAACAGTACAGCATATACTTTTATAACTCATATGTTTGTCTACAGAGAGAAAACAGTGAATGGAAAACAAATTCACAGGCCAATCACATAGTTAGCACTATTTTAGTGCCCACTTTTCATGCTATAAGTATCAGTTTCTATATATCTTTAAAACAGACATATCACATTTCTTCTCCTCTATTTAGGCTTCTCTTTAATTGGTGGTATGTGTTATGGCTAATTTGCTAACAGTTGAAGTTTTTGACCCTGAAATTAGAAGGTCAAATCATGATAATTACAAACTTAGATCCAGATTAGCAGCTTTTTCCTTTACAGATAATTTCTTCGTTTATGAAGTGTAATCCAAGCAAAGGAAATTATACACCATGAAAATAACTTTAAGGTCACTTTTCAAAGGACTTTCACCTTTACGTGGAAATGAAGTCCAATTAAAATGAAGACTTATAGTTATAATTTACAGCTTATATTCAAAAGAACAGCTAGAGTTAGTCTGCTACATGTTTCGTTAGAGTGGTGTGAATCTTCGTCTAATAAACTAAAAGGCCTAAGGCTTTATGTTTTGGTATGTAGTAACTTAAGGGCACGGAGAACCAATTTTGAGAATCCCACATGATTATTGCAAGTGTTGCCATATGGCTGGAAACATTAGAACTTTTTGTGTAAACTTAAACCTATTATTTCTGTAAATGAGATAACGATTTTCAAGGTTGGTGGACATTCAAGAGGTTTAGATGCTGAGCCTATCAACATATGTGTACGTATCCTCATTGTATGTCTTTGTGGAATTAGGAGGGTGAGTTATCTTAAATCTTTTTAAAAAAAAAAAGGCTCAAAGATTTTTCATTATGGTAGAAGGTCGATAAGGTTAATTGAGACATTCAATTCCTGTTGAACAAAACTATCCTTCAAATTCATTAAATGTAAAAGAAGCATACAAATACATCCAATTCTTTCAGGATTCGAACATAGGATCCCTAGGTTAGGAATCCAACACTTCCTCTTCAAGTACAAGGTGTAGTAAGTTGTGATAACACTGTGACATAAGTGATATTTTTGTTTTGTTTCAGTGTATGGATTAAAAACATTGTAAATTATCAAGGGATTGTACATTACAGTCAGATGGGTTACATTTATTAGTGTTAATATGGTAGAGTGTTAACTAACTTTGGTTCTGGACTGTGCACTAGCCAGATTTTATCTGACCACTCTCCACTATAACTAACTTTTGTACTGGACTGTACACTACTAGCCAGATTACATCTGAACTCTCTAAACTAAAACTAACTTTTGTTCTGGACTGTACACTACTAGCCAGATTACATCTGCACACTCTACACTATAACTAACTTTTGTTCTGGACTGTACACTAGCCAGATTTTATCTGAACTCCCTACACTAAAACTAACTTTTGTTCTTGACTGTACACTACTAGCCAGATTACATCTAACTCTCTACACTATAACTTACTTTTGTTCTGGACTGTACACTACTAGCCAGATTACATCTGAACTCTCTACACTAACTTACTTTTGTACTGGACTGTACACTACTAGCCAGATTTCATCTGAACTCTCTACACTATAACTTACTTTTGTTCTGGACTGTACACTACTAGCCAGATTACATCTAACTCTACACTATAACTTACTTTTGTTCTGGACTGTACACGACTAGCCAGATTACATCTAACTCTACACTATAACTTGCTTTTGTTCTGGACTGTACACTAGCCAGATTTCATCTGAACACTCTCCACTATACCAGGTAACTAACTTTTGTTCTGGACTGTACACTACTAGCCAGATTTCATCTGCACACTCTCCACTATAACTAACTTTTGTTCTGGACTGTACACTACTAGTCAGATTACATCTGCACACTCTCAACTAAGCCTTATCAGACACAGCTCCAGGAAACAATGACATGGAATTTTAATTAGTGGTCTCTATCCTAGCTAATACATGTTTAATCTCCTGTAGTCTTGGATGGGGGCCATCTTGTACATGTAAACAATATCAGTCAGATGTTCAGAATAGCGGAGTTTGTTATATCAACCTGTGGTACATGTAAACTTCTGGCTGGTCAGCTATGGTCAGTCTGATTGCAATATATCAGTACACTGGACACAAAGTGCTTGATTCGTTCTTTTGGCACAAAAGCTGGGAGAGGATGTCTATCTTGCCAGAAGTTGATAGATTATCAATGATATCAGAATATTACCATGCAAACTTGTTTATTTTGTCTCTGCTACAAGGATTGTAATTTGCTACAAGTTTTTCAGGATTCAGGAATGAGGCCAATCAGAAACATCAGATTTGTAGCCAATCAGAACTACATGTATTTTAGGTACTTCATTCAGTGCACATAATTCAAAGAATAGACAAACATCCTTGAAGCAGAAAACAGTATGAAAAGGCCAGAATTTTCATACCACCATACTATTTACATACTGCAATTAAAATAAATCCCTTACAAGTTACAACATATTGATAAAATTATGCTAAAGGCAAAACTATGTTTGGTGAAGCCAGTGCTTGGAATAGTTTCCATCTCTAATTTGGCACTAAAATGAATATCCTTCTATATCAATCTCAACTCTATACCTTACTATTTCTATAAAATAAACAGAAAAGTAGAACACTTCAGTGGCAGGCTAGAAAGGATTTCATAAAGTGGAAGACATCTAGGATAAAGCTCTCTTTACTTTTAAATACATGTTTAGTGTTGTATGGCATTTCTTGAGTATAACTGTTTAGTTTATGAATTAACGTGTTGCTTAAACATTATACACACCAAACTGCTGCATTAAATCTTCACTTTACATGTCATTTCCCTTGAATAATGTCTGGCATCAAGATGTTTAAACTTCATTTACACCAGAGCGGGCTCCACTTCACAATTCTGCAACAGCCATTTTGTGCTCTTGTCCAAATTCAAAACCCATCAAATAAACTGTTTTCATTTTGTCTTACCAGTGTGAACATATATATCTAAGGATTTGGAATCAATTCAAAACCAAAGACTTCTGTTTGATCTGCAAACTAGGCATATACAAAATCAATATTGATGAAGTTCCAAATCTTTCCTAGAGACTTTGGGCGTAAGAGGTGGGACAAAGGCCATATCTTTACATACGTGGACAAGAGGAGGTTAATATCTCAGTGTAGACCCTGTTGACCAAGGGGTCAACACTCAGTTAATCAAACATTGGTGCATGCCTATAGAAGCCCAGAGTTTCTCTACCACAAAGGCTTGAAACCAACACATGCCATAAAACACCAGTAAATCTAGTCATAAAATTGAATGCCATCTTGTTTTACTTCTTCAATGTTTAATGAAATTTCTGATTTTTATGAGCTTTTCTAGTCCTACCAAGTGTGCACAAATGAAATTAAAATTCCCTTTCTTTATGGTTGGTGATTTATTAGGAGAGAAATGAGTTTCGTGTGACAATGGTGTGTAGTTTGATAATGGTGCACTATCTGTATTGATTGAATGTGTCTACACTGACAAACTCAAGGTGTTTAATAAATACACAAGTACCTACATACAGAGCATTTTTTTTCTTTGAAAAAATCTATAAAATTTCATTGCATTGCCAATACAGCAAAGGTATTTGGCAAAAGTGACAATAAAATTATAGAAGCTCTCTTCCACTATGTAAATGTATATTATATAGTATGTAAATATTATTTCACAACTTTTCTTCTATATTCTTGTTCTTTCTGTAAAGATGAGAAAATGTATTACACAGACAAAGGCTAATGACACTTCTACTCATTAATGTCAAATCACAAAGACAAGTAGGTCATATATGTAGGAGTGTCCATACATGTATATAGGTCCACACTTCAAGACTTTCAAATGTTGGTCAGTTGTGTCTGTATCAGGTGGGATGTTTCTGTGGACACAAATATTTACTAAAAGCTAGCTTGTCAGTCCTGTGCATTATGAAGGAGTTGGAAGTATGTAGGAAATGTTGTATAATGTGAAGTGGACACTGGTCACTCACATTCAGGTAATTATTGGTCAGTGTAGTACACATTGAGATCTACATACATCAACCCAGATAGCCCTTGTCACATACCATAGTGACACAGCAAGCCAAAGCATCCAAACACAAAGTCAAAATAGTCTGTACCAATATTGGTCCTATAAATAAACAACATTGACACCAGTGCCTGTTGTTCAACAAATTTAGCTAAAGATCTTTAAAGAATAATAAAAATGCACAGGTAGGATGATTGCTCCAAATAGTAATTCAGAAAGTTTCATGAAATATGTGTTAAAAAAACCCATCTACAAATGACTTGTAAAGGCTTTTCACATAGTACCATAATGTCATAACCCAATAAAAATAATGCAATGCTTTAACTGTATTGTGTGACACAATATATTAGTTCTACTAAAAAATAGAAAAACATGCACAGTTTTGTCAAACACTTCTCCGATATAGTATTTACACCAAATCACTGGTTCAAAATAGAATAATAAATACACAGAACAAGATCCAACAAGAACCCCATAAAACATACAATCCTTTATGATTACAAGAAACTGCTTTGCCAAAACTTGAGTGACAAGTGTGTTTGTGTGAAATACAACAACACTATACAGGTCTATCAAATATTCAAATGATGAATCCTATTTCAAATACATGAAAAAGAACATAAACAATTCTAATGTGGATTGATTTCAATACTGCTTGTGCTTCTTATGAAATTCAAATTTGTCCCAGTGTAAGCAAAATGGTATTTTAAAGTATGTAATGACTGTTATAGTTCTTTATTTTGACACATACAGGGAGATCAACCAATCAAAGGTGCATTAGACTTCAATCCTTAGTTGAAGTATGGGTAATAAAAATCAGAAAAGGCTATTAAGAATACAAAGTTTATTGTTTTGACCACTTTTTACTTCTATGAAATTTGAAATGTAAGATTTAAAGTTAACCAAAATTCATCTCATCTGTTCAACAAGTAATAAAATATACATAAATTTTACATATAAACCTTGTATTCTGACTTGCTGATTTCATCATAATAAAACAGAAAAGACGAGTTTTAAATCCTCTTTTACACGTAACTCTTCAGTAAAGAAGCTATATAAGTGACTGTAGGGATTGCTGTTCTTAATATAACCCAGCACTAAGGATGAACTTAATACGCACTTCTAAATGGTTCGCTTCAGCAGCTGTTTTGTGTTGTACCCTTCTGATTTCAAGGTGACCTTTACCAAAACTATTTGAATTATAAAATTTCAAGATACATATCTTGTCAAAACTTCACATTAACAGACACATATCCTTTAAGCTGAACTGTGAGAAAGATTTATTTACAATAAATTCTTGTACATAACAAACTCGTTACAACAGGCTCCAAGATCAAGAGTTCTTATCAAGGACATCAGTGTTACTACTGCAGGTTATGTGAATTTGGAAGCATGCATGAGAAAATCTAAGTCTCGGAGGAAATCAACTAAAAAATTTGCACGATTTCTTACAATCACATAAACTGATAAAATGTACAACAGACCGGGTTTTGTTACAGTGGCTGGGAATGATGACTTAAATGTACAGGAAGTCTCCCTGGAGGGAGGCTGATAACAGGATCCCCATGTCCAACACCCAGGCCCACATATCAAACATCTTGCTGTAATCAAATCTACAGCTGTCCGTGACCCTGAATAACCCCCTCCCACCATCCTGGAATCATATCTTTTAAGAATACATTTCTAGAGTGTATATCTCCTCTTTTATCTTTATCATATAGAAGATCTACCTAAGAATATGCTTATCTTTTTAGCCATGTCAAATTGCGATAAAGCGCCTATATTTTATCAATTAAATGGATCTTTATGAAACATTTTTGTATCTCTTGCATATAAAAATATTGTACATTTTATATCAGTTCAAATAAGACACCCATTAAATATTGCAACATTTGTGTAAAAATAACTTAAATTTATCAATAGAATATACATATCTGTCCTAAGCTTTCATCTCAATCTGTGTTTTAAAAATCATGCGTGCCAAAAACACACAAAATTCATATTTTATCAACAAAGTTATCTCCTCCAGAACATGTTCGAATTTGCGGTGAACCAGCATCAGCTGCTGTGTTTTAGAAGTATCCATTCTGTTCAGTGTCTGTACATAGATAATCTATCGCAGTATGAAGTTGTATGCAAAACTTCATGTTTTTGTTCACTGTTGGTCCAAGATACCATGTATCCTTATATCAGGTTCTTTGGTATACTTTTAGAATTTTTTTTGAATCAATGGGCATGTTAGTTTTTAAGTATCGGTTAAAAGCACAGCTGCAATTTGCAATAGTAAGGTCTTGCCTGGCTTGATATCCAGTCATCTTATATTCATCACAATCTCGCTGTACATTAGAACACCCACTTATATTGGTATCATAACATTTATGAATATACTGCCACATATAAAAATACACTTTAATATTTATGACTGTTAGGCTCTTGTGAATTTAAATCAAACATGCATTCGCAGCAGGATCGTTACCATTTTGAACACAGAAAATTACTTTGTAATACACTTCGTGTCTTGTAGCTTGATGCAAACAATTTTAATACAGTCGGAGTGCACTTTAATGTATACTGAACAGAAACGTAGCAACTTTGGCAGAAATAAAATGTTCTAAAAAATAAACTTTTAAGAAGTAAATCAATGGAATAAGGAGCTTAATTCAAGAACAATGTTCATTTTTGTACAACTTTTAGCTAATAAGATAAATGACCTTTTTAATGATCAGATCCATTATCTAAAGGCCACACAATATGTATTTAAACAGAAACTGCTGTACTTTGTAAAGGAGGAAATCAACTGTTTTGATGGAGCAGGACAGTATGATAAGAATGTTTACTAGAGCATTGCTGTATAATTGTTGGAGGTCATTCATCAAACAGTATTTCAATCTTCATTAACACTGAATCACTGTAAAACCTCACTAACTGCCTCCCTATTGGATATGGATAAGGGTAACACTCGGTACAAAAATTCTGAATTTAAATTGTGTATATTGCTCCTTAAACATAAATTTGTTGACAGGTACTTATAAAATGTTGATTGAAAATACAAATTTGCAAATTAAAAACTCACCCATATATATTTATCTCACTAATGGAGTTGTTTAACTTCAATGACCCCACACAAATACACTTGATAAAGGACTTCTGCTCAAATTACTCCACATTTATTGTGGAATGTTTCCTTAATGACATTTTACTAATAGTGGAATGCTACCTTACACTATTCTTACAAATGATGGAGTGGAGCCTAAATATACTCTGACTTAGTTCTTTAATTTGTACCCAAGCATTGTATAGAGGGCTCTCACAAAGTGATTTGCCATGTTAAGAGCATACCTTGATGTGAACAGCTAACAACCATTAGAAATTTTGTGAAATATAGAGAGGATAGCAAATTGTTTAGACTTCCTTGATACTAGTTGAGAAGTTCACAAAACAAACTCCATTGGAAAGTACAAAAACATAGCTTTAATTTGTTATATGATAATTGTTTACTTCAAAGGTGTTAATATAGGGTAAATGTGGTTTATATAGTGCACAGTCTGAAGCTGTCAAATCCATGTAAAATTCTCCTCATATCTTACTGTTAGTTACATCAGAAAGAGTTACATTATTATCATACTTACAATGAATTTATAAAGTTGAAGTATTGAACAGCATCATAACTTTAATAATGTGTTTTAAATATAATAATAATTCCAACTATACAAATGCCACTCCATCCTTGTTACATATTATACCCTATCAGTGTAAAATCAATGGTGGTGTGCAACCTTGTGTTTATATATGAACACAATTCATAGTGAAGTCATAATCAGCTAACCCAGACCTTTATAATCACAGCTAAACTGTGCAGTCCACAGTCTTTATTAGAGTAATTGGGTCAAAGTGATATTGGTAATGCTGTCTAGATTATCTCTGATACAATAACCTGTTTGATAATGGCTGAATGAGTTTAGACAAGGTGGGGTGTCTAACTCTTTATCAACATGCTGTACTATGTCAGCCTCACATGGATACACATTACATGTATGTACATCCCAGACTGACCATCTCCCAATCTCTGAACACTGGTGTCCATTTTATATATCTATAAAGTTTACTATCCCTAAATCTAAAAGGTTATCTATGTCTCATGGTAAAGCTATCATGACCATGTACTATTGTGAAGCTCATTATGTAATTCTCCTTCCTTGGAGTGTCCTAATCAAATTTACAAACCAAAAAAATTGTCAAACTTAACTACTCTCTTTATAGTTCTCCCATCATGACCAGCTGATAACCCCCCAATGAAACCCCCAAACTCCCACTGATTTGGAGACTTCAAATTCATTAAAAGACATATCCTAATTACCTTTTAAAGCTGACTTAAAGTCACGTGGAAATCTGTGGTATTAGACAGTTCATGGAGCAGACTTAATTATACATATCTAATAGCCTGAAATCCCCATGGATCAAACTGTGCACTTGAAGATGAAAGAGATTTAGGAATGACAGTTTGTATGACTCTAGGTGGTTATCTGGAGAGATAAGTCCTTAGTGCCATGAGTCATGACTGGCATTAGTACTACCATTCTCTGCCACAACCAAGACATACAGGTCAGGTCAACTTGAATCTGCCAGCAGCAAAATCAAATATTTATACCAACTGTGTTTTTATTGTGTTTTTATCTTTTTTTGAGATCCAATTTAAGATGCATTAATGTTTTTTTTCTAACTGGACCATCTGTGATTATTTTTGTAAAGTCTTATATTTTTATAAATCTTATTAGAATAGATACATTTTGTATGTTATACTTTTTAAGAATCAGGGTCAAAAATTTCATTTTTTCTCAAAACAATTATGGAAACTTGAAAACAATTACAACTTCACAAAATCAGGTTATTGATCTCGTCTACAAAGTGCATAGTTCTACAAAATGTACAGCAATAAGAATGTAAACTGTACTTCTATTAGCAAGGTAAAAATAAAACAGCATGAGCTTAAAGTGTATAATTTTCACAAATTAACCAAGCAAGAGATTATGTCGCATCAAATTGATTATTTCAAGTTTAAGCTGATTAAAACACAAGGGAAGTTAATTGACATTTGGATAGGACAGCATTAAGTAAATCAGATTGTTTCTAAACTGTTATAGGAGGCTATATGTATGCAACTGTCACACCGCATCACATGGTACCAATATCATTCACATCTGTTACAGCTAGTCACTAGATGTCGCACAAATCCTAACTGACTCACACCACAATATTATAAATAGGCACAAGTTTTTTTTTAAACAGAAGCCCTGCAGCATCGCTAACTTGCAAAAATAATTGAAATGAAACTCTGTGATCTTGATTAATATGTTACACGGATGCTGTTAGGTTACGTGGATTTTTACATCATCATGGCAGAGACTGTAACATAGATATTCCCACTGCACAGTATGACATGGTCAATATTACTATAATATACAGCTTGTGTGTTTTGCAATCAAACAGTATAAGTGTGTGTAACAGATTGGGAAGATAAAAGTTACACATTATATCCTACAGCCCTGTTATTATAGCCAATTCTAAGTTTAGTATCAATATCACTCAATAAAACACCCAGATTTAATGGTATCAAATCTGCTCCAACAACAATTAGTGAAATTGGAGAAGTCGGTAGCTGTTATTGAACTTAAAAAAGGAGATAAAATATTCAGAGTATGACTGCACCATCAAAAGCACTTGACAAGCATTAACTCAATTAACAGCATTCATCGATTTTTGAAATTTGAGATTAAATTTTACGCCTTGGACATTACTGGATCATCAAGTGTTTTATATGATAACACTATACATTGAACTGTTAGATAACTGTGAACAATGGCAGAACATTGAATTTTAGTAATTATTTCATAATATAAATCTATTCTTTAAAGAAAAACACAAGTTATGTTTAAAATTGGAAATCAATAGTTTAAATTTCCAAACCCCTGGTAAATTTCATGAAAACTTGAGTTTTGTTTAAAATCAGGAGTTATAAACCCGCCCTAATAATTGCCCACAATTACAGATCAATCTTGGTACAGCAGCAATATAAATCATTATTTTAGTGAGTGTAGTTGTAAGTATTTTATCATAAACGGGCTTGCCACAAACCATTCATTATGACTCATATGATAAAACAATAATTTCCTCTGAGGCAAGCGATTTATTGATTACGTTGGGGACAAACACATGCTGGCAAATCAGTTTTCGTGTAGCAACAATCTGGGAAGTCGGTTAACTGATTGGGAGAGAAAATGAATATAAGAATGTATAATAGACAGATATCTTAATTAAATTGTACACGTAAAACATGTACTACACAAGTACGTTGTATATCTTGTGTGAGAAAGAGAGAGCAGGAAAGAGCTCGAGATACTATTTTTTTCTGTACCATAGACATGTTCTCCACACATGTAAATAGTACAAATGAAAAAAATATCACAGAGTTCACTGACATGCAAAATAAAGATTAAGTTTTTATAAACTCAAAATATGTTACACCTTTTTTGATTTGTAAGAAAAACTAAATTATAAGCATAGAACAGATAAAGAATGTAAGCTGTTATATTTATAGACAGGAAACTGTTATTTGAATATACAACACGTCTCATAACGGACTATAGAAATGAACGGTCACACTGAATCGATGAAAAGAACATGTTACATCATTTGTATAATAACATTCTATAACAGAACACTTACCAATATGGTTCCTGGCATTGTTTTTGATTCTATCACAGTATGTATTCACTGGCGATGTTTCAAACACCACAAACTCCAATAAACTTGACAAAAATCTCTAGAGAAGAGCAATAACTTCACTATGTTCACCTATGTAACAAGCTAAACATCTTTTTTAAAAACACAAAAGAAGAAACAAGCGTGATCTAATCCGATTTTGATCCGGTGTACTATCCAGATGTTACACTTACTGAAGCCCCGAGTCCCAATGACTGACTGAATGAGTGACTGATGACGACAACCGTACACAATGTACTTATAAACAACAGGAAAGGCTTTACTAGTACAGATACAGTGTGTAGCTGGGAAAAACCTTGTAATATCCTGGAATTTATAAGAGGATAGTAGTATCACAGTAATCCTCTCTGGTATATTATAAGCTGGCTGTATCAACAAGTCTCACACACGATATCCTGCCCAATAGCAGCCTAACACACACTGCTGATGGTGAAGTAGTGAGAGAACTTCAATCTTGCTGCAGGGTCCTGTTTCAACTCCCGCTTTTTTCTCTGCCCCTTGTTAAAAATTAAGCTGGTAGCGAGTGCTGTGTGTAGCACTAGTTGATACGGTGGCTGGCTGTGTTATACATATGCAGTAAGGGGCGTATAGGGGACTTTATAATACAGCTCACATACACACTACTGACTCAGGGACTGACAATCTATACAGTATCACCAATAAAGACTGACTACACAAACATTATAGACCGATCTGATTGAGCAGAGAAAAACATGTGGCCCTAATTGCCCTTATCCATATCACAGTGAATTAGTGTATAGAGTGTGCAGGAGTGATGGCTGAGCAGACACAGTGTTTTGGTGGTGGAAGTGGACTGTTACTGCAGGTCAAGTTTTGGAAACCTTCCAGGCCAGAACACAGAAAAGTCTTATCAATAATCAATTATTGTCCCATTATTACTGAAGTTTCACTAATTTTTTTATTGTCTAACATGCACACTTTAATCAAATTTGTATACACTATTCAGGTATTTCATAATAAGACAAAAATTAAAAATCTAGCCATTTTTATCAATTAACAATTTTAAATGCCATGTTTACTGTCTTAAATAGCTAGTGTCATTTTAATCACTGTTTAACTGCACAAAATATAGGGCCTCAAGACAAAGCATTTCTGACATCAGTCAAGTTTAGAAATATTTTTTCCCCTTCATTATCTTTTCTTCAACATTGGTTTAAAGATATTGAATTACTCCCCTTGTCCAGCGAAAAATCTATAAATGTGCCAATAATTATGGTGGGAAAATGAGTATGTAATTAAAATAAAGTCAATTCTGTGTGCTACCCAATACCAGGATCTGCCAGTTGGGCTGGTAACAGGTAGGGAAGAATCAGGGAGTTCTCTTGTATTTACAGAGCTAGTGACACATGACATATTGTGATGTATGAAAAATCTATATGTGCCTAGAACTTATCAGGACATCACATATCCACATATCTCATAATGTATGCATGGAAACTTGTCCAGGTCTCTGTGGCATTGTTTACAAACTAAACACATAGTCTCAACATGGAAACTGTAGTGACAACTATTACATTTAAAGCATGGATTGAAAGCAAATCAAAACAAGCAACAAAAGTTAAACTTGAATCTAAACACTTGTCAGTAACAACTTGATTTCATTTGACTGATTTTAACCCCCCCCCCCAACTTTTTGTTTTTTGTAAGATACAAATGTACTCTTTGTTAACTTTGTATTTCATCATTCTTACTACAAGAGAAGTTTAGGATAAAACTGACCAAAATACTTGAAACTCGTGTTCAAGCTAGCCAATAATTATGAAAACAGTTGAGCTTCTGCATATCTGCTTGAAAAAATACTTCCAATGTGTGTGTAACATTAAAAGAGATATGAGCTGTCTTACAGTATAAGGAACAGTTCTGATTGTATATTGTACTAAAATGAGGAAAGTGTGTTTTGGCTTAATGTATTGCACGCAAGAATGTGCTAATAAAATGAGCATAATAGTGTCATCATTTTAACTGTTGCCTCCCAGTGTAATCGGCTTGTTAGTAAAACTGCAATAAGGATGCCCCATACATGACTCAATACACAAAGGCTTATTGATTCATTCTACAGTCGTTCAAATTTGTTCCAATAAAACTGCCCCATAAAACACAAAGAAAATAGTCCCACACCCCTGACGACACTCAATAGTACCGAATCGCATGAACATAACCGTTAAAAACATAATTGGAAAATCGTAGAACGGAATCTCTAGTACTTTGAAAATAATCAATTCACAATTGCAAACAATGAATAGCTGCTGCTGCGATGGTTAAATATTTATATAAATTTAGAGGTAGAATAACGCTGTTTGTTGATTTATAAACACCACGGGAAGTCATGTATCACTGACAGATTAATGGATGCGGGGAATTAAGAATTAATTATTGAAAATTTGTTCCAGAGACAATTTTATTGAAAACCATCCACTTACATGAAAACAATTTATCACAGAATTAAACAACTCTGATTCTGAACAAATAAAGGCATATATCTTCTCATGAAGGACTCTCACATTCAATTTTATTCATTAATATATGCCCTGTTATTTTCCATGGTTTCTAAACAAACTGTCTCTTTTCCAAGTTTTAAGCATATGATTTTATAACATTTAATGTTTTAGGAAAATCCACAGAATATACTATTGCAAGAGTTACAAATTTTTTTAGCTACAATAAGAACTTTGTGGAAATGTTGTTTTTCCTCAATAACAATACACTACGATGTGCTGATGCAATATATGGTACAAATGCACTTAACAAAGGCAAAATTTGTGTAATTGCACTCTATCCCAGTAATTTGGATTAATGGAAGCTATCAGAATGGTAAGGTATTCATGGCACTGTACCTTTTAGGTGCAAAGCTGTCAGTAGAAAGTGCACACTAGTTAACTGTCTAACGGCCATACGTTTAATACGGAAATACTAATAAATAATTCATAAAACGACCGTGTAATAACAGACTTAATTCTGTTAGAGGATAACGCGAAAATACATGGACGCCAGAGTCACATCATTACTGACTACTTAGGGTTACCCAATCAAGGTGTTAATAACAATCAGGGTCGGCAATTTACAGGTGAGAGAAATGCCGCCGACATTTGTCTACCTTACCAGTCCGTTACCTATCACAATATGTCTATAGTACAGTTCAATGGAGTACAGCGGTGTCAAATAGCCATCCCAGATTGTGTGTCAGTCATAAACAATATGTGTAATAATAAAACATGTACTCTTAATCTAATATTGATGGAACAGAATTGCATCTACAGAAAAATGACAATTCATATACCTGTCAATAAGTATACTTGTTTTATATTTTCTATAGTCTTGATACATTTAAATTTGACATTCTTGTTTTTATTGAAATAAGTGCAAATCAATAAGAATGAAAAACTATCAACTTTGTACCAAAATTCACTTTAAAAAATTCTTCATAATTTTACATGAGTTATGCCCCCTTTTCATATTCTAATCAAGTGTTTTTTATGATACTAACCTTTCAGTGCCAAAAATAAATACAAATTATATCCAATTTAACTCCAGGATAATTTTGATTGCAGCCATCTACAGCTGAATGACACCAGCATATGTTATTATTGACTTAAATCTAATTACGATATCACTTTAAGGATATCAGGCAGTTATCTGTCGGTAGACTTCCTGTATCACTATGGACTCGAGCTAACTACATACTGAGCCTGATAAAACCAGTATTAAATGATCTTCATACATAAAATGCTATTTGTTAAGTCTGCATATCAAGATTTTCTGTCATAATTCCGGCCTCAATCGCTTAAACTCATCCCTTACATGCTAAGTCCGACATCCTGAAGTTTATAATTTGTATCCTTTCATGTCTCATTATTATGGGGCTCAAAGAAGGAATTTTCAGCAAAACTATTATCTTCTATGAATCTTTTTTTAAAACAAAAATATAATATTTACTCAAGTCTTTTCTAGTTATAGCATCGTTTTAAAATTAATCTCAATATTACTGAAAACGTGAGCCTGAACTGATAATTGAGTAAATTGAACCAAATATTACATCCACGTAGTAAAATTATGTAAGATTTATCTATTAAGCCATATTAAGTATCAAAATTCCAATATTTTGTATCAGAACGCCATTGGTTTTTTCTTCTTTTTATTTCATTTTTTTTTTTATCAAATACAGCTTAATTATAAAGTGTCTCACCTGTCAGTATCTCATTTCAGCATTAAACTATGTTTTTTTCTTGTGTACTTTACTTTCAGCAACTGTTTTATGGCTGAATTACATTTAATGGGTTTTGGTAGCAGAAAATTCCATTAGGAATTAATATGAAAATAAAAGTTGTTGCACTAAATAAACATCAGGGATAATTCATCAATGGGGATCAATCATTGCGCGGAAATTCATTAATAGAATAAAAACAAGATGGAGACATCAAACACATGATGGGCAACTAATTAGTCGACAATGGTTATCGTGAATTTTATATGAGTGATATTTACTCATGGACTGTGGGTTTGCCTGAGTAAGTTATTATGCTGCTGAAACTTGCAACGGATACAACGAACATCAAGTGATAATCATCAAATCCTGTACGCCAAACTCTAGATACATATCAAAATGTGCCAAAAAATGTGGCGTCAAATCAATAATTTATTTTTGTAAGCTTTATGAAATCATGCATAGTCAGCCAGCAAAAACATGATAAAACGGATACATTTTGAATGAGTTAGGAGAAGCTGATTAACTACCAACATATAAAGTCTTCATGAACACTGTAAGCATATTTTACGTGTTTAGATAATCACTGCCCCGATTTATACAGTAATTTACATCATCACCTAGGTGAACAAACAGACACCAAGGTTGAGACTTGGAATTACAAAATTACAAATAATTGTGGCTGGGTCAATTATAGTCAAGTATTTACGAGGCCAGAGCAACACTTCCCCCAGGGCACCTTGTGTATAGATACAACAATGCCAACTTTCATTTCCGACTGGTTTTTAATTAAAGGCAGTATTGATATGCTTCAGTGTCCGGTTTTATTAATCACAGCGACTTCTCAATCCATTGTCCATTATATTTAGCACCAAATGTGCCCAGGCAATTTCATGTCTTGTAAAAGTGAAAGTTCTTTATGACATTTCAGAGTATCAATCAATAGCTGATTACATGCAAAGCTCCTCAATACAAAATTCACAGTTTTGATATATAATACAATAGAAGTTATCATTTTTTTCCCTACAAAAAAATTAAAGAAAATGATCGTAAACTTTTATACAGAACAAATTTATGTTCAATCACACAGCCAAAACTTTCTTCAAGTTCCTAGGGATACTATTTTAAAATGAATAAAATTTTAAACGAACACAGTGTAAAAATTGTGTTCAATTTAATACTAAATATGTACGTCACAATAGAGATGTAGCTTGGCAACAGTATACCAAGGTAAGACAGTAAATCTTCACTTAGTGAGATAGGTAGCACTTTTAAATCTTATTTATTTGAAGTAAATAAACTCACAATACAAGTGTCTCCTGTTATCAAAAGTGGGGTAGTGAAGGGAGACTTTCTCAGATAAAAAACACACATACAGTCTAACTAATGTTACAGGTACACACACTCGCTATGTGATAGTGTCAAACACGTACATTCTATAGAACACAAAATTTCTTGCAAGTCCCGTTTTTACAGAAATTAAGACAGATCAATGAGCCCTTTCTTTCTTTAATTATAAAATGTCAGATTTTCCATTAAATTGTCAAATAAAAAGTTGATGCTTTCTCTCCAGGTTAGGCACCTGGCCGAGTGTAAATAGACGAATCCTCTAGTAGTTACATGTTATGTAACATCAAATGACAGTAGAAATAATCCAAATGACAGTAGAAATAATTAAAACACAGCATCACACTGTTTTAAAGTGTTTTCAAGTTGTCAACATTTTACAATTACTTAAATTTATTACATGCAGGTATTTAACAAGTGTTTTATCACATGTGCAACAAATATATCGCCTCGAGCCATTTTCACCTGAAAGGCCACACGGAGACAGATAATATACTAGGATGGTGTTATCGAAGCTTAATAAGGACCTACCTGCATACCTGTCGAGTCCTCGAGTAAGTACAAGTAGATAATATACCTGCCCTGTACTTTAATACAGAAATTATAATAAGTTATAAAATCCCCCACAAGAAAGTAGTCAAGCACACACACACAGATTGACACAAGATTAAGCAATTTCACCTTCACTTATGTGAAAACCCTCAAGGAATAAATCCAAACATGTGACCCTTATAAAGGTAAAGAAGATGCACTTGTGAAAAGTAAACAAGCAGACGACAGTTTTGATGCAAATCTTCTGATGTATAAAAAGATGAAAGAAATCACTGGTGAATATCCTAAAGGATAAGAATTACTAAACGAGGACTCAAAAGTGTCCCCATGAGCACTCACTATAAATAAATCCCAAACTGTGACCTATAAGTGAAGTGATGTACAGAGTGAAGCACTCAGAAGCTGTCTTCTGACGCTGTGTTACAGATCTATAAAACCAGTCAACTTTAAAGATTTGTCTAAAAGGTTTAAAACATCACTGTTATAAGCACACATGTATTTTACTAACCTGTTGCAGATAGGGATGATATTTGATATCAGGCAAAATACATGTACGTGCCACTTTAAATTCCACCATGGTCCACGGGGAAGAAACTCAGCACATGTAGTATGGTCACAATAGTACAGGTTAAATGGACTTCCACTTTATGACAAATCTGGAAGGGGCTTAACCCTGCGTAGCTAAAGCTCTTCAAGGAAAGCGTTGATGTCTCTGTATGTATTTAATGCTACAGGTAGCGAGTTTGTCCACAACAAATATTCCTTGAATGTTTAGAGAACGTCAACTTCGGGATTTGTATAAACACTAGATTGAAGAGCAGATTTAAAGGCCGGATTTATCTTTGTATTGTCTCGTGGTATTTTTCCCTTTTATTGCACGGTCAAGTAGACAATCAGAAGACCTGATTAATACATATATATTTATATAGTATGTACCCAGTCTGCTGGTTAGCCTGTGCTACTACACACACGACACTGTGACTATACACAAAACTCACGTGGCCAATAAACAGATACCAACACCTCGGGGTCTTTTGTTACACTTGAATGATAACCTAGCATAAATTAGAATGGAAAGAAAAGAAAATCTCCAATGTGCCTGAACCCATCGCCTTAGCTCATGTTAATAAATTCTCCAATTCCTTGAGTGGTGCTTTGATTTGAATAGGTTGGCAACCCCCTAATGATTTTATCTGTGATGGATATACTACCCGTAAAAAAAAAGATATTCATCATATTGTTATTCATACACCTTCATGCATACATTCATATACATAAAAATTTCATTTAAATTCTTAAAGGGACAATTTTAATGTGCTCACCTTCAAATCTGTCAATACCTGTTTCTTGACTTAAATTCCCAAAGTCACTTTAAATTATAATTAAATAATCTATCAGAATTTTATACAAAAATGGAATTTCAGTTAATCAATTTTTTTTTATTCTTTTATAAAAATGTAAGAGCATATGTTACGCGAATCTGAATTCTATGTTTATTGAATTAAACCCATAAAATATAAGTCACATAAGATATAGTGCCAGGACCAACATTTTTAACCAATTGCCAAAATATTTTAATTTCTACCATAAATCAATAAGCATTTACTAATTTTGAAATGATTTCTCTGTCAAACCTTTACAAAATTCATAAATAGATATTCATTATTAGCTCAAAATGAAAATGACATAATGGCAATATATTCAACTTTAATCAAATATTGGTTTTACATTACACTTCAGTCTAGTAAATTGCTTTTTCTACACAAAGTAAAATTCCTATAGCTTTAAAATTAATATGCTACATGTATGTCCTATAAATATTCTATATAACAAGTAAAAATTACCCTAGATTTAGTTTTTACAGCATCTGCTTTTGATTAAAGAAAACCTTGAAATAAATTCAGCTGAATTACACACACAGCTATACTTCCCAGCCACCACACTAGAGAGCACATGGATGTGAACCTATACAGAATGAATGCAGCTCACAAGTGCAAAGCTACAAATACTCAAGAAAGAAACATATCTCATTGTAAGATGGCATCTAAAGTGCAAACTTATGATAATCCATTCATCATTTAGATTAAAACTCCCACTGAATCCTACAGAAAGCCACGGGAGTCAAGTCAACCTGCAAAATGCTACATTTTTATAATATACCGTGATTTATATACCATATGGAAGGACCAAAAGTTGCGCCCATCAAACTGGCAATTAAACCTACAAACCATGAAACCTGAATCACGATATACATCAGGATACTTCATAACAGAAACCTATTATGGTGGCAGCTTTGCTGACTAGAAATCATCACAACCATTCATTAATTATGTACATAATACTTTAAAATTTCAGGTAACAAAACTTGGAATTCTTGTTAAATCTTATATATTTAGTTTCTTATGACTGTTGTGTTACAGATGACTGTGGTCGAGTTAGGTTTTGGCTGTATGACTTAGACATGGGTAGGTTTTTGCTGTGTTATTTAGAGATGGCTAGATTTTGGCTGAATGATTTAGAGATGGTTATGTGATTTAGAAATGGCTTGGTTTTAGCATCACGATTTATTGATGGCTAGTTGTTGGTTGTGTTCTCTAGAGATGACTACATTTTGGCTGTGTGATTAGGAAAATGACAAGTTGTTGGTTGTGTGCTCTAAAGATGACTACAATTTGGCTGCGTGATTAGGAAAATGACTAAGTTCTGGTCGTCTGCTTATTTTCCCTTTCAATGGAGTTTTGATTCTATTTTCTATTTCAAAGTACTTTTCGTCTTTTATAGTGACGGAGACAAATATCAATGAGTAAAAATAGAACAGAAATAGAAGAAGAAGAGGTTAACTGATGCAACAAATCCACTGGACATCAAATCTAAAAGGATATCATCTCAAGAGAAAGAAAGCCTTCAGACAAGAAGACAATTTATACTAAGCATGAAAACATCTCCTTCAAGCATTACATACATAAAGGTCACAATCAATCCCTTTCTTTCAATCTCTCCAATAATTGTTCTAGAATGTGGAAAGGTTTAACAATTTCACGGTGTATATTTCACCAAGCTCACCTGTTTGATTCAAGCACTTACTAACAATCAATTAGTGTAGCCTAAGTATTGTTGCCCTTGTATAAGGATCTATGTCCCGCCCCAGGTGTGTCAAATAACTCAGTGATCTCAGGCCCGACAAACAATGTAACAGCTTACACTGCCTTTAGTGTAGCCCTGGAACAATTTCACCAATTTCTAAAGCCTTTCAATTTGACCTGTATAAATGTACGGTAATACTTGAGCTCTACAGGTGAATTATACCAAGCTGGTCGAAGATTATCAGTCTGATTCAGAGAAAATCTTCTTAAACAAATGTTGATTTTATTTAGATTTAATTTTATCAAGAAAATTTGAAAAAACAAACTTAACTTTGAAAATCCCCATTTACATTTTGGAGTAATAATCAAACTATTTCCTGCTTGAGGTTAATAGAACAAACATAACTTTATTCTAAAAACGTCTACAAATTATTCATGGAAACTTGATGTACAATTTCCTATAAATTGAAAAAGGAGATTACTTTCCTCATAAATCCAAATTAACAGATAGATAGTGATGAATTCTAAATGTTTTTTTTTTTTATAAATAATTTTGAATTTATTACTATTTATATCCTGAATCATTAAAACTCTTCACGTATTGACTTCGCATTAACAGTTTTTATAATGTATTAAATACAGCATTTATATAAATATTGCATGCTATGGCCATAAAGTGTCTCACGATTAAAAGTCAAAATTCTATTTCAAAGAAAATCAATGCTCACGTTTTATAACGACTCATTTGAAAGGAAATGTAAAAGGCATTAAAAGTCATATATCTATTTATATACACACAGCAAAAGACATTTACTCATAACTTACGTTTAAAGCTCCTTGGAACGTATGTTAATTAGTACTCCTTTATTACAATTTCTCCGCTAAATTACGTTTCCATAATAGAGAGAGTTACACAGCCTAAAGTGAGGGATAGTTTAGCCTATAATTCACAGTGTGAATGTTCTCTGGTATATACCTGGTGCCAGATCTGTGTGGGTCCAGGGACAATACGTGAAGGGTGTGTACGGACTGGTACATATATAGGTGACACATGAATATCCTGGTTAATCTCAACTAAAAACAACCTTTTATACTAGACAGTTCACCAGAAAATGTGTTAATAAATCACAAGAATAACAATAAATACTTTCTTTTTTCACCTCTATAGTAAGTTATGTCACTAAGACAACAAATGATTAGATATTCATAGATTATCCCCAGATTGTTTATTGCTGGGTTGGAAGTTTTTGTCAAAATTACAAGGTTGTTTCCGCATATGTAACCTTAACATCAAAATTGTTGAGAACTTGAGTGGAATAGAATGAAAATATAAGGCTTAGAATTTCCCCCCACTCACTAATTTCATTCAATTTTGTATAAAATAAATTTAATGAATACATTACAGTTCAATTTACTGTTCACAATTTTAACTCTACGGGGGTACTGCTTTAGATGATGCACAGTCCTTAAGTATGCCTTAAGCCTCTTGTTGCAAAGGTTTCCATTCTTAAAATTGGACTTTGAACTTGAAATTGTTTAAAATATTTCTGTTAAACACTTTGGACCCGAGCCCAAATGGAACAGAATATGAGCCTCGAGTCAAAAGTAAACCTATTCCAAAGAATGATTAAATTTGGTTGTTAAGTGTACATTTGGAAAGGAGGGCTCTACATTTGTTACAGAATAATGAAAAAAGATACATAATCAATTTAAGTCTACCAGTGGGTTAAAACACAGGGGCAAGACACAGACCTGTCAGCATCTTAAATAAAATTGTCCAACCTGTCTGCATCTTGCCCCTGTGGGTTAAATAAAATGGTCCAAATCCTTAGGCCTATGATGCTATAACAAATACAAGTGCTCTAGAAGTGTGCATTGTAACTTGTAATGTTAGGACTATGACATATCCACCAGCATAAAATATCGATGATTTGGACAGAGATACAAAATTTATCTGCAATTAAAAATATTTCAGAATGACAACTGCAATGCCTGCAGAAGATAACGACAGCTCTATCATGGCTACTTACAGAGCAATCATGCCTTACTGACATTCAATTTAACATATTTTATAGGAGATATTTTGCCAAGGGGAATGAGCGTAATTAAGTATTCAACACATTATTAATCAACAAAGCGACTAGGATTTATATTCTGTTTGGCTATTTGTACTGCTTCCATGTGAAATATAGACCACGACTTGTCAATTAAAAATCCTGCAGGCACTGGGGAAAAAAATGGGGAAACCCTGTTGTTGACTTGCATATCCTTGTACAAAGCTAGTGAGAATTGTTTTAGTTCAAATATAACTTCTGATTTGTCATTTTGTCATTAAATCAAAGAAACCTTTACCCCGCTAATCAGTATTTCTAAAATTATCAAAGAAAAATAATTAAACAAGATGACCTTTTATGTAAGGGGAATGTGCAATACCCTTTATCATGAAAGTATATACGTTATATTGTTAAAACGTTATATTGTTAAAACGGGTACAAAAAATGGCTCCCACTTAAACGATTTTATCTGAAAGATGTCGCCTTTGGTTTACGATCCCCTATCTGTAATAACCCCCAATCTATAATATTTATAACCCATTAAAGTCTGACTTTTTATCAATGATTTAAACTGATCTGGCACTGAACATGTCAAATTTATCTCCAATATTTACACTTGGATTCCAAATTTATGTGGACAATTTCTCCAAGAGACAGATAACCGATCAAGTCTAAGCATGAGCCAATATTAATTGATAGAGTAAAATTAACACTAATCTTCCTTAAAAGTGAAGAGCACTTATTGAATCTGGTTATTGAAAACAGGGTCAGTGCCGCTATCTTAACCACTACAATACTGCAATGAAAAGTCAATATTGATAAAGGCTATACGTACAAACATGAGGCCAACCTTTCACTATGGGATCTTAGGAATGTCAGTCAATATTTGATTTTTATTCACCAACATGATAAGGTAGAGACTTTCTACGCTGCAGAGATGTTCACAGCCAATATTGGAAGTCGATGGATGACGGCTTAGTAACGAAGGTTAAATGCTGATCATAAAACCTACTTGTTTAATTGTTTGACAATCAGGGTGGAACCACATCTCTTCTACTCAAGTTTCTTTTCTTTTCAAGATAAAACTCTGACTCCAATTAGTATTCCATAAAATCTAACCGATTTATTTGCTTTTATGATTTTTCGTAAATGTTGCCCATCAATTATGGATTTGAAGTTTGGTAACAGTAAAATTAGACAAGATCAAAACACTAGTATCTCTAAAGTAACAAGAACCAAAAAACAAATACAGTAGTAAATAAATGTAATTATCTCAGCTTCATAAACCAAAGATTATTACCATGACTGTTAAAGACAAAGTTCCTGCTAATATTGAAATGATATACTGAACATGAATCAAAGATAACATATACAGGATCAGGTGCTAGCCGAATCACAGAATACATTTGCTTATCAAAGAGAATACCTCTGAATTTCAAGAATTGCTTAAGACTAACTGCAATATATTGCGTTAAACAAGATAACATGTTGTTTACAGTAACAATTGGTCTGTGTTCAGTCCAGAGCATGCAAGGAAGGTCCATGAATCTTTAAACATGTTACATGCTACGGAATACTAACACTCCACAATACAGATAACTCGTCAGGGATACAATGAAAGTAAAGATAACATTGTAAGCTTCATGTGAAAAACTTCCAATTTGGCATTAAATGATACTGAAATTTCATCAAACATTTTGAAATCAAAGAAAATTCAACAAGGGAACAGGTAGTTTGGAAAGGGATACAAGTTGTTAGCGATAAACAGGTTAAAGTTGAAGCAATAGGGGTCAGAGGTGGGATGTTTTAGGTTGCATGTTGCATTCCTCTCATCCTTCTGTTCAACATCAGTAAATAACCAGACAATAGTATTGACCTTTAAGGTCAGCCCCGACTTTACATCACCGGTAAATCAAACTTAACCACAGCTACCTTAATTACTGTAAAAAAGATCTTTATACAGATATAAAGCTTTATTTTGGAACATATGATTAAACATTTCCGAATCAGATTAACAAGACTTGTGGGGATAAGAAGAATGACTTAATTAGATTGAAATTATTTTACCCTGAAGAATTGAAAAACCCACTAAAATCAATACTCTTTTATGCTCTCGAAAAAAATCAAAGAATTAATAAAATTTATAAAACTATAGCAGTCCACACCGCCTTCTTCATAGAGACAAGGAATGCAATGTGCATCAAGACATACCATCTGGTAAAGGGATAAACTGTAAGGTCATAGGCCACCGAGTGATCATCAGAATCCTCTTATATCTTCACTAGTCATATCTCTACCATTATCTATCCTGTACACACAGCAATGAGCAAAATGACAAAATAAAGGGGATGTGCAAATACCATGAGATTGTTGGCTGAAGACAAAAGACTTCCTATGATTCAGTGATGATTTCACTAAACATCTCTTACATCCTCTTGTTGCTTTCAATGGATTAGATGTCACAATAAAAGGCTTGAGGATGATTCACAGTTGAACCAGAGACATTGATAGAAGTATTATTTAAAACTTTAATGATATAACTTATTTTGTAGTAAGATAATCTGATTGTCTCCCTTTACCAAGTGAAACCATGAATACTTTTTTCCTTATTTAATCATAGTCATTACTAGGTATAAGGTAAAACTATACGGAAAAAGACAGCAGACACCAACAAGCAAGCACCTGTTTACCATTTTAATACTTTGATATTCAGAAAATCATTTTATGATGTGTGGTCTTTAAAATCTCATAAATCCTGAAAACCACAAAATCCAATTACAAACTGGCCTAAACATGCACTTGTCCAAGGATCACATGACAATTTTCATAAAAGTTTAATCGGAACATTTGATCATATTTAAATTTTACAGATTGTTGACAGACTGACTTAGAGCATTTAAAGAGTCTCAACCAAACTCAATTCATACTCCACTTAATCAGTGCAAGAACTAGGGAAAAGTTACTTCAGATCCTCAGGCAATATTCATGAGATAGTATTTTGGTTAGAAATAGTCACAAAAGACTAACATTGAGTTAAGAGACACTGATAAACCCTTTTTTGGATTAAGCTAAAACACAAACAGATCAAATCGTTCACTTGGGTTGTGTTATAGAGAAATGTTGCTTCGGCTTTATACAACCAACAATGTAACACCTGCTGTGTGTCAGTGTTCAATTCAATACAAAATAACACAGCACTTTCAAGTTGACACATTTCAAACAAGAACAAAAAACCACATTAAATACAATAGTTTTAAAAGTCAAATGACAAGAAGAGCACAAAGAGGTTGGCTCAGAGTCATAAATAATATGACCCAGTACCTAAGAATGTATATCATTATGTCTATGACTAAATATTCTAGTGAAATTTAACACTAGAAAGAGGACATGATCTTCACATCAATAAGCAGGGCATGATCTTCACCGCAATAAGCAGGACATGATCTTCACATCAATAAGCAGGACATGATCTTCACATCAATAAGCAGGACATGATCTTTACATCAATAAGCAGGACATGATCTTCACCTCAATAAGCAGGACATGATCTTCACCTCCATAAGCAGGACATGATCTTCACATCAATAAGCAGGACATGATCTTCACCTCAATAAGCAGGACATGATCTTCACCTCAATAAGCAGGACATGATCTTCACATCAATAAGCAGGACATGATCTTCACATCAATAAGCAGGACATGATCTTCACCTCAATAAGCAGGACATGATATTCACCTCAATAAGCAGGACATGATATTCACCTCAATAAGTAAATATGATATAACATGTACTAGCTGTGTGAAAGAGACCTAAAATCAGTGTGACACATTTCAAACAACCCTCAATAGAGATGTATCTTAATTTTAGACATAAAATGTTAAAACTAATTGTAAGCATGCTTATTCAGACACATTTTGTAGATAATTAAGTCAAAAATTAATTGTTGAGATCTTGTAAATGTCTTGCACGCAATCTTGCAAATGGGAATCTTACACTGCATGCATCCGAGCTAACAAACTGATTAATGAAGTTTCTAGAAATGTAATATTCATGATTGTAGGCCAATGTATTGTGACTAGGGTTGTTTGATGCCAACATAATGATCTTTACATCAAAGAAATCGTCCACAGTCTCAACAATACCATCAATAATTTGTAAATCTAACAGATATTGTCATTCTTTAAAAACTTAACAATTTTCTAGTTATGAATTATTTGTGATTGTCTACATGTATTTACTGTTTATCAGGACATGTCACTGCTATTTAGAGTTGTACACTGATTCTGTTACAACTTGTCATGTATGCAGAATGCATGCTTTTGTGCATATTTAAATCTTTTTATTGGTACCTATTCAGAGTAAAAGGTGCTAACAGGATAAATCATAAAGCCTTCCGAAAGGTGAACGGTTTAAACTGATGGCAGATTTGTGCAAATAGGGAAACTAACCATAGAGACGGATAAAAATCTCAATGTTTCCACTTGATTGGTCAATACAAGCCTCGGGTGTATGTTACACATACAGATAGTATCGTCAGTTTCTGATACAATAGTACGCATCCTGGGATAAATATACCTCACAACAAAATAAACGTGTCACCTTTAACCTTTGTTAGCAAATGAAAACAATAGTAGAGATGACAATGAGATATGTTCTCTGACCTGTGGACTCTAAAGGAGTCAGAATATATTACGAGCATTCATTAATTTTGACAATGTAAACTGACAAAAATGGCATTGTTCCAAGTAAGACACTAGTTAACATATTCAGTTAAACAGATGAAGTATATAATTTATGCTTTAAGAATTCTGAAAATTTCTCAGTCAGGAGATAGTGTCAGTGCTTATATATGATGTTAATAATCATGTTGGCCACTATGTGGTGTCTGTATTGTTATCACACAAATGATACAATTTTGGGAAGAGACAATCCCATTTCTTAACTATCATAATGAACACATACCTAGACCTGTCCTATGTGAGGTGAAAGACTATACATAGCTATTATCATGCGGTGAAATAAATTAATATGAAATGATAGAATGATATCAATGAGATCCTGTTTGTTAAATATTTCATTTTTTCACGCAGTCGTTCATACATTTAAACATAATTATGTAAATATTGTGTGAAGTATACATGGTATTTAGTGCCACATATAACACAGTACCTGAGTGAGCTAGCAGTGTCTATATAGGCGTTATAATACCTGAAGGTCTATACAATCTATATAGGGGTGGACTATCATAGTAGAAAATAACTAGTTCTGTTTTCAATACACATCCATTCATACAAACCAATAATATGCCAAAGTCAACCTACCTGCATTTTAATGAAAGCATCTTAGACATATAAATATCTACTCTATTACTGCACAATTAAACCTAGGTCTATTGCCTAACATTTGATTGAGCTTTTTTATGATTCTTTTCCGCATTAAATAACTTTTTTTTTTTAATTTTGCCTACATTTCTTTTTTCAATTTCCTTTAAATGTCAATCAATAGCAGGTGATCTAAAGGTCATTTAAAAAGCAGGCGTTCAGTAATTAACAGCGCATTAAATAACTAGCAACTAGAAATGTATTACAGTGAATCCTGTACCCTACGTCGCATCATGTTTCAACTGATCAATGAGTTCGAGATTTAAAAGTTGATTTTCAAGAATTTTATTTTGACAAGTATGCTGTTTGTGAACTGACAAAATGGCTTACAATGGCTTATTTCAGATCATCATCAATGACAGAGAGGGAATATTTAAGTCACAAAAAGTACAGGTCCTAAATCTAAGCATTTTATTGCACAAAGAGAATTTTTTAAACATCAATCTCATGCACAAAAAGAATTTTTTTAACATCAATCTCAAAGTTATATTCTAAGGTCTCCAAAGACCATTAAGTGTTCTTCTATGCAACATATTTATTGTGCTCATCCATAAATACCTCTCTTTAATACCTCAGTTGCTACATGTACATGAATACAAAGCAAAAACTGTTAATTTCCTTAAACAATCATAGCTAGCCAAATTTGGTGATAATCATTCTTTCCCATTTTTGACATTCCAAGGACAAAGTTGCAGTAAACATGGCTCATTCATTTATGTTCAGGAAATGATATCATCAAATTCTTAAATACAATCTTCAGGTGACAGAACTCCAATCTATGAAATGACAAACTTGATAGATTATATATATTTCCTGCTAAAACTGCCAGACTAAGATAGGAACTCTCCTGTGGGGAAAGAACAGAATTAGCGTCATTGTGTACCTGCCTACCATAGCAACAGAAGATCCAAGTTTACTACCATGTAGAAAATAAAATTTTAGTCCAAACATAATAAATGTTAAGAACTTATACTTGATCATGAGACAACACCAGTGTACCAAAACACTCAACCCACATG
Source organism: Pododesmus macrochisma (assembly GCA_032359645.1). NCBI lineage: Eukaryota > Metazoa > Mollusca > Bivalvia > Pectinida > Anomiidae > Pododesmus > Pododesmus macrochisma. The sequence goes on along the minus strand of JAUMGZ010000021.1, from coordinate 5,067 downwards.
GGATCTATATCATAATAGTATACCCTTATTACCATAGAAACCATTATCCAGGTAACCTTGGCAACTATTAGTAGATCCTGCTCAGCAAGGCAACAGTTCCCTGTTTACTCTGTCACCATACTACAGAAACAAGTTCCTTATGAAACCTGATCCCCATAGCAACAAGAACAACACTCCCCTGTGAAACTTAGTCACAAGAGTAACATGGCAGAATAAAACTGTAATTGTCAGGTTGTTCCATTAGCACACATTTTATTAATTCTTTATTTAATTATAAGAACTTCTTGGACCCTTAGTACAAATGAAAGAACTTTTGCTCTTTTGATCACATACCAAGACAGCCAAAAATATTTTAGCTTAACACACATGTGTCATAAAAACCTGTAAATAAAGTCAAGATTACTGGAACTATCAGACTGTGGTTGGAATATACTGTGGTGTTGTTGCATGCTATACTCCATTACATCTACAATTTATGTCAAAGTCTATGGAGGTTTATGGGTGATAGTTTAGTTGATAGAGAAGGATGCTAAGATACAATATAAAGATGTGTGCCAATGTAAAGCTTAAAGATCACAGAAATGCTGTTCTGTTATAGAAATATAATTTCTTTGTCAGTTTTTGAACCGCAAAAAATTCTAAAGGGCCATCAAAAATTTGAAATAATAGCGGAGTATGTCACATCCACATCAACCAAAATATAAAAGGTTGCATGATTTTTGAGTCAATTCTTACAATGCCATATCAGCTGAAATTGCTAAAGTGATATAGATGCTTTTGTGATAAACCATTATTATTACTTATACATCTGACAAGAACTTTAAATAATGAAAATTAATCAAAAAGATTTTCCTTACATGCAAATTCATGCTTTTTAACTTAAGATATAGGCTTCCAAATGTGCTTTTATCACTAACCATAAAGCAGAAAATTAATTCAATTGAGAAAGTGTTCTTAACTAAAGCATTGCAAATATAAGGTTTTTCTAAATCAGAATTGATAATATTCATATATATTGAACGTGATTAAAAATGATAAACACTATTTCACATACCACAAGCACAGAATTGAGGATAGATAACGACAAACCCTGGCCACAAACCTTGGCCGCTTTTCCTGTCTAATGTTATCTATACTATGGACGACTCTTTATTAATTTCCTATTCCCTGTTTCCTGTATCTTGTGATTAGCTTACGCACATGTTTAATATTCACTTGTGTTGTGCACTTGAATTCTATAGGAACACGATGCAGCTTTTATATTGACCAAGCAAAATAAAGGCATGGTAACAATTAGGTCACTTGAAGCCCATTACAGTGTCTCATTATCTGAAGAGACAAGTGCAGTGACACTGTCAAGCTAAAGCTATTACGCAAATTGTTTGTATGACGACATATGCTGTTACATACATTGTATCTTATACATCCAAATTAAATATTCTGATAAAGGAAATTAGAGAGAGTAAGATATACAGAAATAGTTCATTTATCTCTAGTCTCAAGTAACTTGATGCCCAGACTATCTGATCACCAGACTTGGGAGTGACTCCACTGTCAAGCAACATTTTGCTGAAGACTTATGTTTTATTTTATATATAAAATTCATTGTGACAAATTTGTCCTACTTTGGAAAATTAATCAAAACAAAATTGTTATGATACACTGATAATATCAAAACTATTTGTTTGTTTGTTGGAAATTTGAAACACTTTTTCTGTGACCGAGTTAAAATCAGACTTTCTTTTAAGTGCTCTTCACATTGGAAATTCATGTGGCAAATACATTGACACAATTCCCCTCTATGTCACAGTATTCTGAACCTAAGTCTACCAGCCCTAGTGCTATCTTATTGGTGTGAATCTCCAAACAAGGAAGAAGTTGACAACTTTACCACAGTTGATCCTTGCATGTGTCTCATTTTTGTGTGTTATGAAGGCATTAACAGGAACATGAACTTCTACAACCTGTAATTTTAACAATTGCTTTAAACATTCCATTAGTTATCAAAATGAAATAATTGGCATCTATAACAAAGTTTCCTGAAAATTTATAACCGATTTAAGCGAAAGTGAAACTACAATGCATATATATCACACACAAGATTTAAATCACTAAAAACATGTCCTTGTTTCATACAACATTTCCCTGTATGTACGTCATTGTATATTTATGTCAAGTTATATAATAACCACTATACATATGTTCTGTAATGTTGTCAAAAATAGCTCAAGATCCATTGTCATAGATCACAACTCGAGAAAGAACTGGGACTTACCTCTCTGCTCTGGTTCTTCATGAAGTTGTACATGTTTCGACTAGATATATAAATATATATGACAAACTGAGCGGTCAAACTTAAAAACTACAAACTCCAGGAAGGATATGATGTGTGTAATCACTTGAAATGAAACATACTATGGAAGTGAATGAAGGGCGTAAAGTTCTGTCATACGACAAAGAACACTCCCATTGACGCTCAGTAAAACACAAAATGTGAAGATAATTCAGGGAATACTATCTCTCTATTCATTCATCAAGCTAGTTTACAATACTGATAACATTTTGATAAAATAAACTTAATTATCTATGACATGAATTGCTCAACATATGATATATTTATATCTACCGTAAATAACACCAAGGCATAAAGTCTACCGTAAATGGTCTCAAAAAGCTGCTTCTATCATTTCATTGCTGAGATACATCTTATTACGCCGGGTTGTTTTAGATAGTCATTCAGTGCATACATACTGCATGTTTTATGTAATAGGAAGTCTTAATGTCATTATTGATGTTCCTTTTTCAAAAATAGCTCAAATGACTTTGTTGTTGGTTTGTGGAGTCTACAATTAATTTATAGAGCCTATTTAATGACATAATTACGTCACGTTTAAATGCAATTGCAGCAAACAACATGAATGTAAAAGCTTAAATGATGTCTGAATCAATATTCTGCTATAATGTTTAAATAAAGCTCAGAATTAAGAGAACTTAAATTTATATTCGAACTTTTCTCTAAACATGATGGTTTTATGTTTGCTATTAATTTCAAAGAGATATGAAATATTTAGGTTTTGTTTAAAACTATGGAGAACAAACAGAGGACTGATTAGTTTTATAAAGTCCTCTATACTGTACTATGTGCTTTATGATAACCCAATATGGCTGGGTGACATTCAAGGCAAACATTCCTATCATGATAAAAAACATATTATCTCAGTGTCTCACTCCTTCAAATATACCAGATACCTCTTATTTAATATGCAAAGTGTACATTCCTGACATCATGACATTTAGTAAGCATGGCATTTATTTTTTCTAGTTTAAATACATCAACAGATATATAACACAGTAGATGAAATGTATATTTGATATACAAAAGTGATCCCACCTACTGGATTAAGATTATCACAGTTTTATAAAACACAATTTGTCCAAAAGACAACATAAACAGAACATAATCGGGAACATAATGAAGCATTAATCTTATATTTTTGTTCTTTCAACTGACCGCATTTCAAAAGCAGAAGGTGTCCTGGGTACTTTTAGGTCAATAGAAAGTGGTTGGTACTCACACGTCAGGCATGCGTCCCTTGCACAAAAGTCTTCACACATTTGTTTTATTATAAATTTGGGATGTTTGGGGCTCTTCTGGCACTGATTTCACTGGGTTTTTAATATTCTCATTACACATTTATGTTTTATGCATATCACATTAAAACATATCTAGCCCTGTATTCGTCATTCTACTTCCTTTGCTTATAAGGAGCGTATAGCTTGAGTTTATTAAATGGTGTCTCCCATATTGTCTTTCTTATCTTGTCCTTCAATCCAACTTTTATAATTGTCCAATTATCAATTCTGAAAGGTGTCAAAATCAATTTAAGTTACCAGTGGCACCCCTGTAGATCACTTTGGTATGGCCCAAAACAATGTCTGGACACTGGCATTACCAATAAGTAGGGTATGAGACAATTGCAAGTCTCGTGCAGTGACAGTGTTATAAACTGCTGTTCCTTGAAGACTATCAGACTACATTGATTTGGCATTGATCGGTGCCTGGTGCAAAGTCAATTATTGGCCAATTTACTTAATTAAATGTAATTATTTTCTTTGTTACTGTATACAAGTTTACTGGTTTTTACTCAACTTTCAATCTTACTTCCTAGCATTATTATCAATTATCTGAAACGTTGTTATCAATTATCTGCTGTCTGACTTTGCAACATGTTTTTGTCAAGGGGCTTTTCACTGCAGATATTCTGTCATTTGATCTTTTCAATGAAAACTTTTATAAGCCACAAGGCATAAGTTCATAAAATGTCAACCTCAGCAACTGTTACCACGGAGATGAAGGTCCAGTTACTTCATCAAAAAAAGGTGCAACACAGCAGAATTATTGAATGGCATCAATCACAATGTTTTTCTTATTTACATTTTTTTGTATAAAAGAATTGATTTGTAAAGTAACAGTTACTGGTATTATTACTCTCTGATATAATACTACAGTAATCTATACACCACCATTCTACAAATTCTCACAAAACCTAGAAAAACATCCTCCAAAGTTAACATACAGCAATTAAAGCCATACAGACACTCACTTTAAAATTGATTCTAAAGATGCCTAGAATGTTAAAAGGGCATCTGAAACAGCAAAGAGAGAGAGGACCTTTCAAATATGAAAACATGCACACAAACATATCAGACAAGCTACAATAAAATAGGACTGAGTAAGTCAACAAGACTAAGGATGTCAACAGAACTGAGGTCAATAAGACTGAGTAAGTCAACAAGACTAAGAATGTCAACAGAACTGAGGTCAATAAGACTGAGTAAGTCAACAAGACTAAGGAAGCCAACAGGACTGAGCTCGAGGATGTCAACAGAACTGAGGTCAATAAGACTGAGGATGCCAACAAGACTTAAGATGTCAACAGGACTGAGGATGTCAACAGGACTGAGGATGTCAATAAGACTGAGGATGCCAACAAGATTAAGGGGTGTAGTTAAACTGTTCCCAAGATTCCAACAGCCTTTTTAGACATACATACACACCTCATATAA
>JAUMGZ010000020.1:48959-59633 GCA_032359645.1 Pododesmus macrochisma | reverse complement strand
TACATATATTTGACAGGGTAGATTGATTATGTGAGATCCTGTTATATATTTGTTACATATATTTGACAGGGTAGATTGATTATGTGAGATCCTGTTATATATTTGTTACATATATTTGACAGGGTAGATTATGTGGACTCCTGTTATTTAGTTGTTACATATATTTGACAGGGTAGATTATGTGGACTCCTGTTATTTAGTTGTTACATATATTTGACAGGGTTGATTATGTGGACTCCTTTGGAAGATCCAGGAGGTGCATGAGGAAGGATTTAGAGGATACAATTAAGCAAGACAAAAACACACAAAGATACACAGAAATTGACAAAAGGTGAAAAGCAGTTCAGATAGATTTTTTTTACTAACAACAAGTAACATGTTTGAAAATAGGGCTCACAAACTTTGATATTGGCATAGAAAGAAATATCAATATCACTTTCATGTTGCTCATATGGATTGTTCTGGTCAATTTTGGCTGATCATCTGTTTTCATATATTTAACAAAACCTACTGTAATTTAGTTCAAGTTCTGGTAACATCACCCTTTCATATATTGTATACTATACTAACAGAATCTCATATCTGTTTCTGTTCAAGATAGAATTATCTCAGACGAGGGATGGTATGTATGTTTAATATATCAAGACGAGAATGATAGCCCAGTCAAGAGATAACATACATACCATCCCAAGACTGAGATAATTCTATCTTGAATAGAAAAAGGAACAAGGTTCTTTTTCTCGTCCTCTTATAGCAATTTAAATATGAAAATAACTATAAAATTGCATCAATTTGCCCTTTGGCATCCCTGCAAAAGCGCTTCTGACATAGCATCAGTGATGTAAATTCATTGTAACATAGCGTGTGACAACGATCTAAATACCATATGATGACTTTATTTCATTGTTTATAGCACATGAAATTGATCTCAGTACTAGTACCTGAGACAGATTTATATTGTACCACTATTTTCGTGGTATTTCCTTGTCTAGTGGACGAGAATATGTTTGAAAGTCCATGGTTCATTGTGCTTAATTTGATAAATAGGATAACTTATGGAATAGGACAACTTTACAAGCCTCTTGCAAAGGAATAAAATTTTGATTGTTTTTAGTCCATTTGGACCAAAGGTCCAAAGTGGACTTTTCTCATTCAAATCCTGTCAGTCTTCTTTCCGTCTGTCGTAAACTTTTCACATTTTCGACTTCTTCTCCTAAACCCCTGGACCAATTTCATCCAAACTTGGTTGGAAGTATCCCTAGAGGAAGGGGATTCAGATTTGTTCAAATGAAGGGGCTGGGCCAAAAGGGTGGAAATTTGAAGAAAAAAACAACTTCAAATATCTTTTTCTAATAAACTAGATGGCCTAGAGCTTAATGTTTTGGTATGTAGCAACTTAAGGGCATGAAGAACCAAGGTTGTTCAAGGCGTGACTATAGCAAATATATTAACTTTTCACATTTTTGATTTCTTGTCCAAAATTATTGGACCAATTTCATCCAAACTTGTTAGATGTCATCCCTTTGGGGAGGCGGTTCAGATTTGTTCAAATGATGGGGCTCGGCCCCCAGGGGCGCCACTTTGGGGTCCAAAAGGGGGAAACTTTGACAAAATTTCAAAAATCTTATTCTTATAAACTAGAAGTCCTAATGCTTTGTTATGTAGTAACTTTAGGGCATGGAGAACCAAGTTTGTTCAAGGTGTGATCCTTGGGTCAAAAATAGGTTTCACATTTTTGGGTCAAAGTTTAACGCTATATATATAATATATAGCAAATATGTTAACTGTTCGCATTTTCAACTTCTTGTCTTTAACCACTGAACCTATTTCATCCAATCTTAGTAGGAAGTATCCATGGGGAAGGGGATTCAGATTTGTTCAAATAAAGGGTCTGGGCCCCTAGGGGGCACCACTAGTGGGGAAAAGTGTTAAAACTTCAAAAATCTTCTTCTTATAAACTAGAAGGCCAGGAGCTTAATGTTTTGGTATGTAGCAACTTTAAGGCATAGAGAAACAATTTTGTTCAAGGTATGACCCTGGGCTTTTTTTGGTCAAAGTTCAACACTATAGCAAATATGTTTACTTTCACATTTTTGACTTCTTGTCCAATATTACTGGACTAATTTCATCAAAACTTGGTAGATGTCATCCTTAGGGGAAGGGGTTTTAGATTTGTTCAAATGAAGGGGCTCAGTACCCATAGAGGGTTCACTTGGGGGCCTAAAGGGAAAAATTTGATAAAATTTCAAAAATCTTCTTGTAGACTAGAGGCCTAGTGCTTAATGCTTTGGTTTAAAGTAACTTGAGGGCATGGAGATCCAATTTTTTTTATAGGCATAACTCTACAGTCAAAAGTTTTCAAATGTCAACAATTTTCATATAGGCCCATTTAATCCAGATAGACGTAAAGGCCCAATGGGCCTCTAGTTATTAGTTGAAACAATAAAGGACAAACTTCAATCATGATAATTAAACTAACAAACTTGATGTTTTCTATTCAGAATGAGTTCAGGCAACAATAGCAGTGATTTTTCAGATGAACCATCATTGATGTCAAGCGATATGAGGAGAGAACTGATACGTAAAAAATGGGAAGCAGAAGAACTTGAAGCATTGAATAAACCAGATGGACCTATCCATTATTCCGATGTCCGATTCCATGGTAATACAGAGAATACAGAGTTTATTCAGTAGATTGTTATAAACTGAATAAATGTTTATTCCTGTTAATGTACCTTGTGACAGTTTTGATAAATTATATGTGTATGATGATCAGACCATATCTTACCTTAAATAGTAGTATTCCTTCTTCATACAAACCACATATTAATAGAATCTAATGGGTCTCAGGATTGATTTAATTTATTAATAAATGTGTGATCAATTTCAGACACAAAAATGTAAATTACTTCATTTATATAAACTGTTAAAATAAAAAATAAATTTTAGGAGTGAATTGAAGTACATGTAAATTTCAAAATCCAATATAATTTTACCAGGTATAGTAGTATAAGACATTAATAGTCAAAATATACTATAATATGATTGTTTTATTTTGTATTTATAAGATATGATTAATTTTGGTATATTTGTTTGACTTTTAATTATATAAAGTTCAGTTTGAGATCCTTTGAAATCAATTAGTACAGAACTATTGCTAAATGATAAAATTTGTGCTGTTCAATTTTATTTGATATTTTAAAGAAAAAAGATCTCATGGCACTGGATTTTATCAGTTTGCTAAAGATGAAGATATTCGTCAAGAGCAATTAGATTCACTCAAAGACATAAGAAAACAGGTACTATATATCTATCACTTTGATTCACATGACAAATGGTCAAAAATATTTCTTCACTATCAAGTTTGGTAAATCATTTTGTAAAGCTGTTTTCAGCTATCGGTAAGCAATATTTCATCTTTGATGTTGGTGTGGATTTGTTTCATAGTGATAATTCACAGATTCCTTGTAATGCTGATCTCATGTTTCAGCACATCTTTTATTCTTTGTCCTGGTTGGTGCTGATAGGGAAACACTCAGTATACAAGGAGAACTTTGTACTTTAAACACACCTTATTGTTGATAACATAGAAAAAGTCATTTTTATGTACAATGTAATAGGGTGTTTCTTAACTACATCATAGTTTATTGAAAACACAGAAGTAATAGAGGTTGTTTATTGGTTTTAATGTATGAAATTGAAATAAATATCTCGGTGTAAGAATTCAATGGTATTTTTGAGGAAAATTATTTGACATAATATCAATTTATAAAAAAAATAACGGCACCATATCATGCATATGCTAATGTCATTCAATGCCTATTATTGTCTGATATATACGGTTTAATTATTAAGAAGATATTCTTCAAATGATTGCTAAGCTTATTTTGTAATTTCTTATCCTAGACTCTTGATGAAAGGTCTCGACGAGAAAGAATTTTAGAGAAGAGAAAAAACATGATGGATGCCAGATTAGCAAAAGTGAAACAGAGAAGGAAAATGAAAGATGGAAGTGCATTTTCTGATTTACATAAAACTGATGGTACTCTAACGACTTTTATTTTAAACCACATTTTATTTTTAAATAGTAAATCTTAGGGCTCTTGTATCAATGTATTTCATAGGTATTTCTATAAAAGATTTCTCTTTGTCTAAGAAGACTAACAGGGATTATAGTTTTAAATTTTACATTTTCTGTGTAGCTGATAAATGTCATTTCATTGCTAATACTAATACCCATTTTTCACACCCGAACATGTATATTTATTGTTTGGTAATGTGTATAAATACACCAATCTTATAGATAATTGTCTTTTTAATATTATGATATAAGCTTGAAACATGATAGATGATGCTTACCAAAGGTACCTGGTCAATCTGTGTATTGTATTACATTCATTAACTTGGCACACTTACCAATACAATCTGTGTATTGTATTACATTCATTAACTTGGCACACTTACCAATACAATCTGTGTATTGTATTACATTCTTTAACTTGGCACACTTACCAATACAATCTGTGTATTGTATTACATTCATTAACTTGGCACACTTACCAGTACAACATGAGCCTCTTTAGATTGTACTTACTTTTAGTTCTTGTGTTTATCGTAAAAAGTTTTTATAGATATGTTTTAAAGTTTAATTATTGTTACTTAAACCTGGACAAAGAGACTGGTTGATTCCGCAAAATACATTTTATAATCTTTGCCCTGTTTATTATCATTTTAAAGTGTCATAATATAAAAAAGATGATATGTATCAAATAATTCTATATGCAAGATAGTTTAGAACATGTTTGCCCAAGGATTAGTTGTTCCTCATCATCATAAGCCCACAGCCGATCGCGTATTTATCTAATCATATTAATGTAGATCAACTTACAGAGAAGTCCTCGCTTTCTTTAATGGTATATTATAGATAGAAACCAATCAAATTAACATTTGTAAAAATAAGAACTCTTGAATTTTGAAGAGTAAAAAGAAGTATTGTCTATTTTTTTTATTTCTAGCTCCCTTTAACAGTTAGAAATCACCCCTGTCTGATTGGCTTAAATTGAAAATGTATAAAAAATATATATGACTAAAGGCAACACTGAATACTCTTGATTGAGATATGATTGTCTATTTACTCAGCTAGATGTGTGCTTGTTACTAAGAGTATTTTTGCTTTCTTCTATAGTTGATGCAAATGATGAGGATGTCATTGGTCCAAAATTGAACGAAAAACTTGAACCAGAACTGTTGGTCAGAGATGAAACAATAAAGGAAAATGCAACAAGAGAATGGGACAAAGGCAAAGAAAGTATGTATTATATTATGTTAACGGTCAGTTGGATTTAAATGAAATATGTTAACCCTACATGTAAACTGCCTACACTTGTAATATGATATATTGTTGTGCATAAATGAAGTTTACCCTTATCACATTTTCACAACATCTGGTAAAGCCGAAATATCAACAACAAAAATGATCTGACATTTGTAATCTTAAAATAGTTTTTTGGGGGGAAAAACTATAGATCATTAAAGTATATAGCTATAAAGCAAAAGTACTGTCACATGACAGTGAGCTCTTGTGGCAATGATTTATAGCATATGAGTTCACTGTTGGTATGGTTGTTAATATTGTGTTAAGGATGACATGGATATGCACAGGTCATACACGTCAGTATGGACTGTCTCTTCTTACTCTAGGTTATTTGAATTGCAAGTGTTACTGGTAGACATGAATTTGTTTTAAATTTTCCATCGCATTTTTAAAGAAAATATTTTGCAGACTAATTTACTTTTCTTTGATGTTCATATTTTCTTGGTTTGCATATTTTTGCGTTATGTACTATGCTTGAAGTATGTTTTGCTGCCATGTTAGGTTTATGAAATAACTAGGCAAAATTGTTTTATTCCCTTTGTTATGAACATATTGAATTCAGAACTACATTTATAAGCTATCCACGTGGAATTTAAAAATTGAAAGCTTTTAATACATTTAGTTATGTCAGTTTTCCAATATGATCATCCATACATGTGATGAAATATTATATCTTAGACTGCTTAAATGATTAGTTTTGTTTATTTACAGCAATGTTTCCTGTATCATTGGAAGAGAAATACTTAAAAGACAGAAGAGATGAAAGAAAGAGTGACTTTGCACCTCCATCATTTTATTATAACAGCAAAGGTCCTAACATCAAACCACATAGCAATGAAAAGACAAAACCAACACAAGTTGATGCCAACTTTGCTCCACCTCCTTTCTATTTCGAGGATAAGAAAGGTTCATTGCCCAATCAACAGGGAAATGATTTAATAAAAACTAAATATCCACAGAATGTTTTCTCTAGCAGTGTCCCATTGGATGCTTCCAATGGACAAACTTCTGTGAAAGCTGGTATTGGAAATAAAAGTATTATCAATGATAGTGTAATAGGCGACTTCATCAAAACGGTCAGGAATAAAACCAATATTGAGAACACTGGAAAAAGCTCACAAGGAAATATCGAGAAAAAACTCAGTGTATCACAAACTGTTGTAGACATACCACTGCCAGGTGAGAATGCAGCATCAAATGAGAGTAACACTAGTGCTGAGAATAAAGAACTACCAGTAGGTCTGAACATGGTACAGAGAGAAAGCATGTCCAATACACTCGCAGCTGATACTTTACCTTACGTCAGTCAGAATGGTCACTTATATGGACAGATACCATTCCATTTTCCATTTACTTCTGTTCCACCACCTCCTTTACCTTCTGAGAGAAAATCTGTTTTTACAGCAGATAATAAATTTCAACAATTCTTAACTTCTCTGTCTATTCCGCAGTCAAATTCACCTGTTGGGTTTTGTGAACCAGCACAGCATCTTAATACAGAATTGATGTATGACGACAATATAGGTCAACAATTGCCAGTACAAAATCCTGTCGAAGCTAGAACACCACAGACAACTAATCCAGCGGAAACATTTATACAACCACAATACACCAATCAAACAACTGGATTTGTTCAACCTACAAACCAGCCATCAGTGGTTGTACCCAAGTCTAGTATCCTAGACACGAGACTGTTCAAAAACCAGAACAAGGAAGATACAGAGTTCATATACTCAGAAACAATGAATAATAATGACAACTTGTCATCCAACACTTCGTCTTCCAACTCCTTGAGTGAACAATGTACATTCTCCAGTGCTGCTGTAAAATATGTATGTGATTCAACCGATTCCGAGACAAAGTAGTGATGAGTGCACAACTTGTAAATTTGACACTGTGGATTTTTAAAATAAAGTTCATGAAATATCATACATGTAGTAACATTTTGTTTATGTTGAATATATTGATGAGAGCCAAAATACCAGAGATCAACAATAGTATGCCTTGAAATTATTAAGATATGAGAGATAATTCAGTTTTACTAATAAAAAAAAAAACTGTCCAACTTTTAAAACACTCATTACCTTCTAGAACTAGATTCAAGTCTCAACTTTCATAGTTACATTTCTTTTTACTTTATTAAATTCCAACCTTAATTTCATTGCAACTGTTTTGAACTGACATTAAAAAAATGAAATATTTATGATAAATTTATCGTGCTTGGATTTATGAAGGGAGATAATTCATTGCAATATTGCAAGACGTCGCTTAACCGTATTTACAAGTTACCTCCCTTACTTTTTTTTGATTTTTTACCAAAATCATTGTTTTTTTTGGTTTATATATTTAATTAATCTGATAAATTATATTTTCAAAAATTATTTTATACTGTTAAGGTATATTTGAATTTGTGTTTTGCTTTAAATATTTGTATAATTCGTGTGAATATTGAAGAAAAAATGTGCATATGCAAATATATTTCAAGAGACCTATGTAATACTTCAATTTAGTTTATATTTGCTTATTTTTAAAGTGTTTATCGTGCCTTAAACTAATGAGTAAGGAAAATAATGAGCCTGGGTAGCTACAGGCTCCTGAGTATCGTCTCAGATATATTTCTGCGAGGGTACAGGACACCCCCAGGTGACCTGCCTACTTTTGTGGGATGCCTGGGTTGCAGTGATCTGCCCTGTTACCTTAAATTTAAAAAAGAAAAATAAGAAATGTGCTGAATACATTACCATTTGGTTCAGTATACAATAGTGATTTTTGCAGTTTTGTCCTATACTTAGACTGAGAAACTTGGTTCATATCCATTTTAACTACCGAGATATAACATAACCACACACGCGTAAGCTATATATTACAGCAATGGAGTTGACGTTTTTAATGGACTCTGTGGCTTTCTGTCCACGTAGAGATTTTTACTTTAATTTACTGTTTTTGCACTATCTAGTTTCTTAAAAACTGAGTGCTATAGCTTCAAAACCAAATTTATATATTTAACATTTACCCCATATCAGATGATGAATATGAGAGCTTAGTTTGCATACAATTGAGATTGTTTGTTTTATTTTGGGGTTTAATGTTCCTTCCAAATATGTCATATTGAGACAGTGTTTGCTTGTGACAGAGCACACTGATGGTGACATTATAGTTGTCAAACTGAAATACCATGCCACAAATACACTGACATGAATGATGATACATACTTCACTTGGTCACATTATCCTGAGACGTCATTATTAAGAATACTAGTACAAAAGTTAATTTATATAGCAATACCTTATTCTATGTTTTCTATATAACTGAAGTGAAGGTCATTTTTTTCATAACATCATTGAAGTTTTTTACCATGTCAAGTTTTCTCATTGTTTGATTCAAACCAAATAAACTTTGTTTGTAATTATTTTCTTTCCAACTAAACAATATTTATATTAAGGGTAATATTTGTCTCCAACCTATCATTTTAAAAACAACTATGATTTCTGAAAATCAAAGACTTGTAACAATTACTATGATGACCCACCGTGTGGAAAATGTGGAAAGCATTAGAATATTTCTGAGGTTTTCTGCATGCCAATACACAATAAATTTCTGGTATAATGGCTGTTATTTTTCCATTAAAAGCATGCACTGCTTGATTATGCACCAAGTAATGCTTTATTTTTTGTTAAATGAAGCCACAATAAACAGGTCAATTTAAATCTAGCCTCTAGTAAGTTCAATTTTAAAATTCAAAAAAAAAAAATAACTGGTTGTTTATCCAGGTTGATATAAAAGACAATATCATGGGTCTTTTATTGTCAATTCCTTGTTGATTGTTTGTTTATTGAGGAATACTCTTCTGTTAATGTGTACTGCTCATTTGGGCGCCATGATTGGCAAATAAAATATTTGTATTTGTATAAAAACAAATTGGCTTCAGAGCTTTGATTTATCAAGGTCTTTTCTATTTTAAACTCATTGTCAATAACCTTTGCTCTGTTGATCCTATTTCTTCTTCTTCACATTAACCAGATTTTCATGAAAATTAATGTAGATGTTCCTTGCACAATGGCCATTAGATTAATGTATTCATTAACTAAGAGAAGTTTTCAATCTCTTCAGTATTTGAACTTTTTCATAATTTACAGTTTGGCTTATAATAAAGTACTTTCTCTAGTAAATATTCTAATCATCACTTCAGTACTATACACGGTGATTACTATCGGAATACAAGCAGGTTCTACATCATATTAAGGTCATTGAATTTCTTAACTATACAAAGTTATCATTCTGATAAAAAGAATTTCAAAGAACATTTCATTTACCATATACAGGGTTGTTTTCGATGTAAAGTAATTTTCGCTATCTTTATGCAAGTACTGCAAATTCTACACTGCAAGGAAAATTGAACAGCTCTATATAAATGGATAACACCTTTATCCCGAACACAAGTTCAACACCATTTGAAAACATAGTTTCATAAAAAAGCTGAAAAATACACTGCATCATTTAAAAACTGAACACAGTACTCAATCCAGTGCATACAAGACTTACCTGCTTATTATTACAATCATCATCTAAAACATTGCCTGTTTGAACACCTCTCTAGATCTATTGGACCAATTTCAACCAAACTTAGAAAGAGGCATCCTTTGGTGAAGGGATCACAGAATTGTTATACTAATGAAGATAGGACCATGGGATATTGCAAAGGAATAAAAAAAGGAGCAAATTTTACAAAATTTCAAAAAAATTCTAATTAACTAATCAAATACCAACTGAGATTACAGTGCCTTTCCAACCAGATGGACATAAAGGCTCATCCATGCCCAAAAGTTATTACTTATGCCCACACTAAGCTCTAGTCCTACTAGTTTATTGGACGATTTTGAAATTTTTGGAAAATTTCACGCTGAAACCTGTATCAACATGACTCATATTCGGTATACACATGTCCACAACAAGTTAATTCCACCTTGGAACCTTCAGTTCAGATTGACTAACAAACCCATATCAACATGACTCGTATTGGGTAAACACATTTCAACAAGTTAATTCCACCATAGAAACTTCAGTCAAGATTGACTAACAAACCTGTATCAACATGACTCGTATTGGGTATACACATGTCTACAACAAGTAAATTCCACCTTGAACCTTCAGTCCAGATTGACTAACAAACCCATATCAACATGTCTCATATTGGGTATACACGTGTCCACAACAAGTAAATTCCACCTTAAACCTTTAGCCCAGATTGAACAACAAAGTCATATCAACATGTCTCATATTGGGTATACACGTGTCCATAA
>JAUMGZ010000020.1:35889-48859 GCA_032359645.1 Pododesmus macrochisma | reverse complement strand
CAAGTTAATTCCACCTTGAACCTTCAGTCCAGATTGACCAACAAAGTCATATCAACATGTCTCATATTGGGTATACACGTGTCCATAACAAGTTAATTCCACCTTGAACCTTCAGTCCAGATTGACCAACAAAGTCATATCAACATGTCTCATATTGGGTATACATGTGTCCATAACAAGTTAATTCCACTTTGAACCTTCAGTCCAGATTGACCAACAAAGTCATATCAACATGTCTCATATTGGGTATACACGTGTCCTAAACAAGTAAATTCCACCTTGAACCTTCAGTCCAGATTGACTAACAAAGTCATATCAACATGTCTCATGTTTGGTATACACGTGTCCAAAACAAGTAAATTCAACCTTGAACCTTCAGTCCAGATTGACCAACAAAGTCATATCAACATGTCTAATATTGGGTATACACGTGTCCACAACAAGTAAATTCCACCTTGAACCTTCAGTCCAGATTGACCAACAAAGTCATATCAACATGTCTCATATTGGGTATACACATGTCAATAACAAGTTAATTCCACCTTGAACCTTCAGTCCAGGTTGACTAACAAACCCATATCAACATGTCTCATATTGGGTACACATGTTGCCACAACAAGAAAATTCCACCTTGAACCTTCAGTCCAGATTGACTTACAAACCCATATCAACATGCCTCATATTGGGTACACACGTGTCCACAACAAGAAAATTCCACCTTGAACCTTCAGTCCATATTGACTTACAAACCCATATCAACATGACTTGTATTTGGTATATACGTGTCCACAAGTTAATTCCACCTTGAACCTTCAGTCCAGATTGACTAACAAACCCATATCAACATGACTCGTATTGGGTATACACATGTCCACAAGTTAATTACACCTTGAACCTTCAGTCCAGATTGATCAACAAAGTCATATCAACATGTCTCATATTGGGTATACACGTGTCCACAACAAGAAAATTCCACCTTGAACCTTCAGTCCAGATTGACTTACAAACCCATATCAACATGTCTCATATTGGGTATACACATGTCCACAAATTAATTCCACCTTAAACCTTAGTCCATATTGACTAACAAACCTGTATCAACACGACTCATATTGGGTATAAAGGTGTCCACAACAAGTTACAGGTATGGTCTTTAGGACAGTAAGTAATTCACAAAGACAACAGTGTTTTGGTCAATAATAAGTTTGTATTTACAATAAATAATATATTTAAAACATAAATTTAAATCATTAAGAACTTTCAAATATCCCCCATTTTTGGTTTGGAATTTCATGAATAATACAAATGTAAAGCATTACTGTAGTTCTTGTTTAAATATTGAAGACTTGTAACTTAAACTTAATACATTTGTTTTCAACACGTAAACATGAACACTGATACAGTAATGCTGGTGTAGAAATCTCATTACGATACAAAGGAACAATTACAAAATATAACTTTCATCATACAGTGAAACTGTGCTGACTATCTAGTTCTAGTTGAAAATGGCAAAAATTGTTGCTTTTTATGTAGATTAAAAACGACACACAGATTATATGCTTATGGTGAAAAATGACATATAATTTGACACAAAATAATCACATATCTTGGAAAGTTACACAAATGGAGAGTCAATAAAAAGCTTATAAAGAATAATGAAAAAAAAGTATATTGTTACTATATGAAAACAGTTCCTTTAAGAAAATAATATTTTACCAGATGCAAAGTATTAAATCAAATTTCAAAATAACAAAAATTCAATAGAATTTTAACCATTATGAAACAAAACGCCCAAAACTGAATGCATTTGAAATTCTGTCTGTAAAATAGCCCCTTCATTGATGGTTTGTCAGCCTTTATCTCACACACCAACGAAGTTCCCTGGCATAAATTTGTTGTTTTTTTTTAAGTTTTTAATAATCTGTCATTTCTCTCAATCTTATACCAGGACACCAGATTTCAGTAAACCAGTCCCTATTCTCATTTAGATGTTACATTAATTGTCAAGTATAATAAGTAAAGGAAGTCCACATATTTAAATAGCCAATCCAAACACGCTGACAATGCAATACATTGTTTTGTTTTCCCATCTGACTGTGCAACTACCTGAAATCATGAAATATAATTATGTGTTTACAATGAATATAATGAAGAGTAACTGAGATAAACGTTGATAATAACAAATGTGTTAAAACAAATATCAATTATTGTTATAGTTTAGTCAATATATACATGGTCTTTAGCTAGTTAAGTCAATATATACATGGTCTTTAGCTAGTTAAGTCAATATATACATGGTCTTTAGCTTTGCTTTCACTTTAGGTCCATGAAAATGATTTAACAGTTCAAAATATATTCAATTTTAATAAATACTAGAAATCGGCAAGATTCAATATTTTCAAACAACAAACACTGATGTTTTTTATCTACCATACTGACAAGATAAATTCATTTAATAATTGTTTGATCTGTTGGGTAAAATTATATGTTCAATTTGCAGTGTCTGATATGCTCGGTTTCAGTTGGAGCAAATAAAACATATAAATTTTAATTAGACTTGTTTTATAATAAGAGTTTTATAGCACTTTGAGATTCCAATTTCTAATAACAATGTGACTTGTGACTATCAAAGAAAACCTTAATAAAAACATAACTCTGTTGTAAATTACCAAAATATTAAAGTTTATAAACAAGATAAGCTTTTCTGTTTTTATGATAATGATACACAGGAGTCTATCATAAAAAATAAAGTGATTGACGAAAAAATAAGGGAAATAACCCACCATCTGTACTGTTGTCCCAAAAGCATGAGCTGGCTGTATGTAGACCTGCACCATTTTTCTGCATTATTACACATGTAACTGAAAACAAAGGGGTAAAATGTCTAGAAACTCAAAAATAAACCACGCCACAAACTGAAGAGTACTGTAAAGGGATTCAAAAGTGCATTAATGAGAAAAATAAAAGCTTGCATATACATGTATTTATAGTACATGTACTGAAAATCATGAATGTGTACCGAATACCATGAATGTGTACTGCATATTTCATTTGTAAATCAAGCTAAAATAAAAGAATTAAGACTAATGATGTATTATGATAGGAAAGTGTTGTTTGGTACAAACCATCTCGTCTCTTGTCCCAATAACAAGAGCTGATCACTGTTGCACCATCAACTGTCCTAGGCATTATCACACAATTAGCTGGTAAAAACGTATTAGAAATTGGGAATTTATTATACAGAAATTATCCTTCTTATTTTAATTTTAATCTTTACCACTTACACATAATCAGCTTTTAATGATTAACAATATTAAAGTTAAAACATTCAAAAGATATTATCGTAACAATCCAGTAATTGTTTGAAGATTTACTGAAGAAATAATAAAACCATTCTGATTCAACAGTAAGTTTTAATGGCAGAAACTGGTAATCTCCCAACCGATTTCCACAAGTTGTATTGATCAATTGGGGATTAAATGATCATAATATATATGGTAATTTATTCTTGTGGACATGGCACAACTGATAACTTCAATCTACACATGGGCAAAGTTTCTTGATTCTGACTGGAATCATTTAAATTGCTGTATATTATCTAATCACAC
The DNA here is from genome assembly GCA_032359645.1 of Pododesmus macrochisma. Classification (NCBI taxonomy): domain Eukaryota; kingdom Metazoa; phylum Mollusca; class Bivalvia; order Pectinida; family Anomiidae; genus Pododesmus; species Pododesmus macrochisma. Next base: position 45,251 of record JAUMGZ010000020.1, on the reverse strand, counting down.
CATCTTTAAACTTCATTTCATTTTTTCATGTTAATAATGTTTTTGGGTTTATCACAACATTAAAAGTGGAGCATTTAAGTTGGGGTACTTTATCATCAAATTTTAAATCCTTTAATGCTCCTGTATGTGTTCAAATTATTGGGTGCTTTTACTAATACTATACATTTATAGATCTATATACTATGGTTATATAAAAAGTATTCTACGTATTCTGTCCCAGCCAATGAAAGAACATGTCAACAGATATAAGCAGACGAGCAGTTAAATTGCATCATAACTTTTGGGAAGCTCTCGGCTTCAGTTTTAAAACTTGCTAATAATCGACAGTAACCATTAAGTATTAGAATAATAGTTTTGTTTTCATCCTAAAGAAAATGTGTAATAAAAATATAATAATGACCTAAAGCTTTATACCGTAGGTGTAATAATATAAACAGGTATTTGGTATGAACACCTTACCAATATATTTAAAAGGTTTGCCTAGCTTTGTCAGCTGGTTTAAACACTGTTCCACAACATTTGATGTCCACTGGTTTACTTTGTTGTGTTGATATGCATTTCCACCAATGGCACCTTCAATGGACTAAAATGATGTTGCATATTTAATTAATAAGAATGCATGGATTAAAATATTAGCAAGAAAATGTTTAGGATTTAAATCCTCTCACCAACATTACCAAATAATGTTAAAAATGAATTGGCCGAATCAATGAATTTAATTGTAAGGAAGCTGTGGTAATCTGGCTATGGGTGTATTTATAAGATGTTTCAACAAACAATCTTTGAAGTTTGGGTTTAGAGTTATGTTTTCAAAACTTAACACTTACCTCTTTAATGATGTTAGTTACTTCATCTACCACAAAGGCAGTCTAAAAAAGTATAAAAAAGATTTGTTTTAATACTGGTTATTACATTTGAGCATATCTTATTGTGGAATATAACTTCTGTCTTTGTTTCGATATTGTAAATGCATTGCCATATATGTAATAAATGTAGACAATTTGTAGTGGTTTTGTCTAACTACATACACGTTTACGTTAAATCTCAGTAACACTATCCATTTGAGATTTTTAGTGATTGAATACATGTATGTCTAAAAGTATACTAATAAATTTCAATTTCATTTCATCAATCATCTGTAATTTGTATCAACCAATACAAATGTCTGTCAATGCAGATCATTAAACTGTTAGAAACTCAAGTTGAATTTACGAATGGCTTTGAATAAAATATGAGTGATGCTGAATCAAGTGTAAGGCATGCATACATTTATTAAATAGATGTGAGTGGCCCGTACTTTACTGTTTCTGGTACTGTGCCAGGTCTGTTTTAAATACTTGTGCATTTATATTAGTGCCATGTAGGTATAGTCAATTAAAAACAAATTCTGTATATTATCATAAAAAGGACCCTAATATGGGTTCCCTGCTTGGCCAATTAAGAATGCCCTGCGCCCTTGATAGGACAAATACATAATCTCAGATTACACTGAGAACACATTACTTTGGTTCACCAATAAAAAGATTTTCCATGGGCTGGATAAAAATACTCATAACACACCCATGGCCATCCCCCAGGAAAATCCTGGATCCTCCTTTGTCTTCAAATTCATACATAGTGGTGGTACTTATGTGTATAAAAATTAAATAGATCGTCCCTGATCATGTGTTGGGCTATATCTATGACTTTAGAATTATACTCCACTGTTTGGCATTGGGTCTGAAAGAATAGAGGCTTTGCAGGTCACCCTAAACTGGCGATTTAAAGGGCTACTGGCCAAAATTTACCTGTGTGGAGGGCAACTGACGAGTGTGGACTATATAATCTTACTAAATTTGGCAATATTCACACAGTCGCTATGGATTCAAATACAAATAAAATACTTTTTCTTAAACATCATTGTAAAGCATGATTTTTATTCTTTCCAAATATATTAATTTCATGAAATTCTGTGAATGAATAACGGATGTATCACACCGTTTCTACACCCTGTTTTTCCACTATATAATATGATTAAAGCAATTAAGCTTGCCCTCCAACATGGCGGACCGGTGACGACACCTGCAATCCCTCTATAGTTCGAGGACTGATTAATTAAATTGGTTTGATTTCTTGGGACTAAACCACAAGGGGTTCAGTGCTAGAAATTTGCACTCCTAAGTCCCTTTTTAAAATATTGAACTTCTTTCTTTTAGACCTGTTTATCTCTCTATATCAGAGATAACTGATTTATTGACAGGTAACTCAAGAGCTCAACAGTGCATTTTTGCATTTTCCCAAGCTCCCATGCGCTTGATATCCCTTTTACCTTGTTTAGGATGGTTTCTTTCGTATATATCCCAGACTTTTACTCTGTTATTTTACCATTTAACATCATACAGCAAACACAGTGGCGTTATGTCTTACCAGGTCACATTATCAAAATACTAGGACCAACAAATCACACCAGCAACTTGGTAGATTGTCAATTCTTTCATCTTCAGCTTGACCCAGGCGTATGACAGTAACTAAAAACGAGGCGACTGTCACATTCAGGTTTAACACAAAAATTGAAGATTTGATTCGAGCTGGATCTACTCACAGCACCAATCTAGGCCTGTCAGACTTTAAAGTGACATGTCTTTTATAAGCGTAAAACATGAATTGAATGACACGATATATGCAGTGATCAGTGTCAACAGACAACACATGATGTCAAATACCCATCACAACACTGTCAACAGCAAAGATGGTTGCATAAAACGCATGCCTTGATAATTTTCGTTTAATTTCGTGATATACTTTACCTCTTCCATCGACTGAAACTCATCCATGATCTTTGAATTGTTGAGAAGATGGTCAAATTGTTACGTTAAATGACAAGAACGATCTTGATGGTCTCGTTGACAACAAACTCTCGCATGAGTCACGGTCCAATCGAGAGTACGGGGAATAACTCATACAAACAGGTGCGTTGTTGTAATGAAAACTTTTTAGACATGCATACGAAAAAATCAAGTTTAAGGCACATATTGAAACAAGTCACTTTTCGTGGTGTAAACATTATTTTATTTGTTAACAAGTGTATAGCTACATGATACTATACATAAAATAAAATATAGAATTTCGAATTTAATTGACACGACACCCATATTACCGCTATATCCTACATGTACGTAAATAAAAGTTTACTTGATAATAATGGCAAGCTTTTGGGTTTTTATTCATTAAATACAAATCTATCTTTTTCTTCTATAAATAGAGATATCTGTATTCAAAATTAGAGATATATCTATTTCGTGTCCAATTAAGATATCTCTAATTTAAATACAGATATCTCTATTTCTTGTATAATTAGATATTTTCATTTGGTGTGGCAATCACCTTCAATATCCCTTTAAATGAGCAACTTCAGTTATGAGAGTGTAACTGCAGCATGTGCCAAGGCAACGCGATCTCGCTCGAAACATGTGAATGCGCGTAAAATATTGCTTAAAGGTATCTATATTTCAATAAATCTGTATTTGAATAAAAGATATCTGTATTTCAATGAAAGATATATGTATTTGAATTAAAGATATCTGTATTTCAATTAAAGATATCTGTATTTGAATTAAAGATATCTCTATTTCAATTAGAGATATATGTATTTTAATTAAAGATATCACTATTTCAACATAAATACAGATATCTCTATTTCAATTAAAGATATCTCTATTTCTACATAAATACAGATATCTCTATTTCTAAATAAATACAGATATCTCTATTTCTAAATAAATACAGATATTTCTATATCTTTATTTCAAATACAGATATCTCTTATTAAAATAGAAATATCTGTTTTTACATGACAAAACCCAAACGGCTTGTCATATTCTAATCCCGTCCGTCGTCCGTCGTATGTCGTTAACTTTTCACATTTTCGACTTCTCCTCAACAACAGGACCAATTTCATCCAAACTTGATAGGAAGGATCCCTTGGAGAAGTGGATTCAGATTTGTTCAAATGAAGGGGCTGCAACCCCTCCCACAGGGGCACCACCAGGGGCCAAAGGGGGGGGGGGGGTGATAAAACTTCAAAACCTCGAAGCTCAAATAACAAGTATCAAGTCAGTAACTTCACTATTTTAACATTTATTACCAACAAAAGATATCTTAAAAATAAAGAGATATCATCAAATAAGATACCTCATATCATGTGTAACTATGTGTACATCTTACAATAATGAATTTAAGATATAAAGTATTTAAAAAAAAAATTATTAAGTCACGGATAGTCTACTTGTAGCCAGTAGATATTGGTGATTAATTTTACAAATTTTGATTCTGTTTGCAACAGAGCAAGCAATGTGTAGTTTAACGTCTTCAGCGTACCGCATAATGGCCATTATTTGCAACAACCAAGTTCCTTAGTTTATGTGTGTCACCTGTCACTGAAGAGTTTAGAACTGTAATGGATCAAAAGTAGTAGTTTTTGTTCAAAATGTCAATGGCATGTTTCGACGTTGTAATGCATTTGGTGTTATATCGAATGTCGTTATAAAATTGATTCCAACGTGTAGAAGATAACGTTTAGAAGAAAAAGATGCATAAGACATCTTATATAATTATATGCTAAAGAAATATCTATAAACATGTATAATTTACAAAGTAGAATTATTGGGCTAAACTTTAGAATTTTACCTATACACGATATCATATTTGTCTCCAGCTTTGTAATAGTCTAGTAAGACCTCAGCTAGCTATAGAATATTCTTCTTATGTATGGTTACCAATCTTGTTCTATTAAATAATCAATATCATCTTGTCATATTACATTAGCCTGATTTGGGCTAGCAAGGGTTATAAATCTACGAGTTTGTTTAGCAAAGTTTTGTTTTTGACCCGGTTGGGATGTACGCACGCCTTTTCAATACAGTTAATGTATTCTTCCAATATTAATTTCGTGACAATGCGACCTCATACCGACATTTATAGTGATGTCTCACTGGAATATCACGCCGTCGTCACATTGACTTTATCTTCGTACACAGCCCTAGCTTACGTTATGCTGCCACCTAGTCAACCAGTACTTATGCTACCCTTTAAATGTTTATTGCATAGTGAAGCCAAATTGTAAACCCGATGATTATTTTATTAGTCCATCTGTACCGAATGTCCAAGATTCCCATACTAATCCCGTCCGTCGTCCGTCGTATGTTGTCAAATGATGGGGCTAGGCCCACGTACAGGGGCGCCACTAGGGGGTCTTCAAAGGGGAGAAATTTGACAAAATTTCAAAAATCTAATTGTAATATACTAGAAGGCCTAGAGCTTAATGCTTTTGTATGAAGTAACTTTAGGGCACGGGGAACCAAGTTTGTTCAAGGTGTGCCCCTGGGGTCAAAAATGGGTTACGCGTTTAGAGGTCAAAGGTCAACACTATATATATATAGCAAACCTTGTCTAAAGCAACTGGACCAATTTCATCCAAAATAGGAAGAAGTCAATCCTAGTGAGTTCAGATTTGTTCAAATGATGGGGCTCAGCTCCCAGGGGCGCCACTGTAGGGGCTATACTGGGTAAAATTTGATAACACTTCAAAAACATTCTTCTAATAAACTAGATGACCTAGAGCCTAATGCTTTTGTTTGTAGTAACTTTAGAGAATGGAGAACCAAGTTTGTTCAAGGCATGACCCTGGGGTAAAAAACGGTTACGCATATTGAGGTCAAAGTTCACTACTATATATATAGTAAATATGATACTTTTTTGCATTTTCGACTTCTTGTCTAACACTACAGGACCAATTTCATCGCAACTTGGTAGACGTCATCCTAAGGGAAGGGGGTCCAGATTTGTTTAAATGACGCGGCTCAGTACACAGGGAGGGTCACTTTGATTATTTCCTCATAAAATCGAGGTTTAAAGATGAACCTTGTAAGAACTACAGGATAACCACACCAAATTTGAGTAATTATGGCATTATAAACAAAATTTGGCAAAACTTTAAAAAAAAAAATTGGAACATGTTACGTCAGTAACTCCAAAGCATATATTTACTGCGTCTTATGCAGATGTACGTGATGCGTGTACTTCATCGAGATTGTTCGTTCTATGTGATCAGAGTTCAGTCTTAAATAGGTTAATGTTTGGAAACCGTGTTTAAATAAGGGTAACATAAATCATGTGTAACACAAAAATAAAATCACGTAGAAAAAATAGTTTTTTAATGGTTAAACTTCAGTAACAAAATGATTTTTACGTACATTGACATTCGAACAAAAATTCCACTAATATATTCTTCTTCAACTTCCCTGTTTGCTGAGTATGAATGTATTAACTAAATATCAACACTCGCAGCAAGTTCGGTATATCATTAGTTTTGCAGGAGGCTCAGTCTCACAGGGCACATTGGATAATATGAAATTCCATAGGCATAGAGGTATATATAAGAAACCGTATTTACCTGTTGACCGACTGCCAAAAAATTCGCAATATTAAAAGAAAAATGACTAGTGCAAATTTCATTCGTCTTATGTCCGAATGTCTTATTTTTTTGTTTGTTTAATAAAAAGCCAAATACCTTAGATTTTGAAGTTTATAAGAATGATTAGGTTGCATTATAGTCATCCAAGACATGGCAAGTTGTTTTGATATTAATGAACTATGTCCATAAACTGCCATACCCAGAGGTGAGGAACAGTGCTAGTGCTAGTATTATCATTGTAGAATTCATTCATTTATACACACAGAATACTTTAAGATAATATATAAAATCAGTGAACTCAGGAACGTACACAGATCTGTGGAACGTATACACAGTTGAGAAGGATACGGTCAAACACAAAACCTATCCTGTAACTTACAACTGAAGTAGACTTGGGTACATTTATAGCGAGTTAGCAAAACATCGACTATATACCTTACCTGGGATCAATGTTGATAGATCCCAGACCTAACGATCGATAGGTAATAATGCCGTAGGGGGTTTGTTTGGGAGCTGGCCAAGAATTGGGCTGAGAAGACCAGTGACAACAAGGGAAGAAACTCGTACTGACCAATTCTGTGGTACATTGTTGGAGATGTATAAGATGCCAACACTGGGTGCGGTATTGTGTTCAAGACTGAATCGGTGCCAAATACTAAAAGAAATTGTCAACATAGCAAACATAATCACAAAAGGAGATGCGATTATTAAAAATCTTCACACATTGTGATATATTCATGTAAAGGGGGCAACAATTTGTTTCCACGGGGCACGTGCTGAAGTGTTACAGTTTCGACGTCATGTTAAGCACTTTAGCTAATCTGACGCACTCTTACATATAATTATGAGGTATAATACAAATTAGGAACTGGCTGCAACATTACACTAGGTCAAGGGTTATGTCAGCATCTTGCTATCAGACAATTAAAAATACTTTCTCAATAAATTGACGTTAAAAAGGACGTTAAACAAAAATAAAACAAAGTCATCTTGACTGAAGGTTTTGGAGTTTGAATTTTTAGCTATTTTTTCCCACGATAGCCAGGGTCGTAGCCTGGGGAAAACCGGTAGAGGGACAATACTTTTCATTTTTTTTGACACGCATATATTTATACATTTGCTATGAATTTTGTCAAAGAAAATAAGAAAAATTGCTGGGGGCAATGAGCCCATCGAACTTAGCGACATCACAAAAGGACGTGGCCATCTTTGTTTGTTTCTATGTTTCAATTTTCTTATATTTGTTGGCCACCCTAAGACCAACGTTCCTGGGTTGTTAAGATTAGGATTCGGATGTCCACACGTTAAAGATGAAGACAAACAAAATATTTTAGGCTTACTTCTAATTTATTCAACTCATTTTGAAAACGTAACAAATACTAGTATATTTAGTACCCATATGAATAAAGCACCGTCAACGTAACAAACACTTTGACTTTATACACTGTAGACAAACGACCATCCACTGGTAACACGCGTGACATATATATGTCACTAAATAAAGAGCAATTCTTGCCAGTGGATAATCCTCAGATAATATGAATAATATCCATGAATCCATCTACTCCACTTGAGAATTCATGTCTATTTTGTTAATCTCTCCCTCTTATGAATTCGTAGCAATTTAGTTTAATTTCAAACGACAATTAACTAAAGGTATCTAATGCAAAATACCTTAAGAAATTGTTCTGTTTGGAATCACTCATTGTTAATCAAAACGTGAGTAACTATATTAGCAAAAGATCACAACATTACGACCATGAGAAATATATGTTAATGATGAGGACGTTGTTACAAATTCAGTATTTAAAGACAAGTTATCGACTTGCAACATAACGATTATGAAATCATTACTTATAAACAATCCACTTGCAACATTCCGTAGTTTAGAAGTGGATAACAATAATTGTTACATGCTATAACTTCAGTCCATGTGGTATAAAACCGAAAGTACGTCATTAGATTACCAAGTATAGAAGATAAACTATGACCACGTAGAACCTAACTGTATATTTGTATGCTTATAGCATCAACTGTCTATGAACCGATCTCTTCATTTTCTCTTTGTCTCCTAAGTACATGTCTGAATTATGTGTTCCAACTGCCACCGTTTCAGGTACATCGTCTTGTTTTATCCTCGGTATTTTACGAACTGTCGTTTTTCGGGGAGGATAGTCTTCGGCATCCATTAAAGCCTCGTAATCGATACCCGGAGTTCTAAAGTGAACAAAACAATATGAACATACTCTGGTCCACGGTCGGATACAGCACCGACAACACATCCTATAGATAGGGCGGAACCAGTACATACAGATTATTCTGGTCATAGCTATACATGGCGTGACTAACCAGACATGATGAAATGTTGTTATTGCAAACTGAATTCCCCAGTACCACGCTAACCAGCAGCCACAACAGAAGGAGGAAATTCCGTAATGTATGTCAATACAACACTGAAATAGGAACGGGAAAAAATCCCAGCAAAACGTGATGCTGTGTGATTCATCTGGTTCTGCGATAACGTGACTGAACTTAATCTGAAAAAATACAATTAATCAAATATTTACTAACTATATGCCAATGTTTGTGAAATAATCATGTCATAAAACGTGTTCTAAATTCATTGAATTCAAATATTTACTATTCTTTCAGATACATTTCTGATCAAAAGCAATTCTTGCGACTTTATTTTCGTGTTATATTAAAGAAAATAATAACAAGTAACTTATAGAGACATTTTAACAATACTAAGGGTTAACAAGTAAATTATAGAGACATTTCAACAATACTAACGGTTAACAAGTAAATTATAGAGACATTTCAACAATACTAACGGTTAACAAGTAACTTATAGAGACATTTCAACAATACTAACGGTTAACAAGTAACTTATAGAGACATTTCAACAATA